>JAYMTP010001723.1:0-22542 GCA_036897365.1 Geranium brycei
CAACTTTTGATTCCCCAGTTATTGGAACTATATCAGGAATCTTTATATGAGAAAATAGTCTGATTTTGACCGCGGTTCTACTCGGTTAGTTTCAATTTTCAATTCATGCACAATTTATAGGGTTGAATTTGGCTTCAGTTTACCGCCAAAAATATTAAATTTACAATTTAAAAAATACTAATGAAAATTGAATAATGTCTAATTATTAAAGCTCAATCGAAATATAAAGTTTGCAAACAAAATAGCAATAAAAGATAAATAACATGCGTGAGTGGATGAGAGGTGATATGTGTAGGCTCGAATTTGTCTGATTCTTATTGATTAATCGACTATTATGAGTTTTGAACATCATAATCGAATTAAAATTGAATGATTCTCTAAGATTCAAAAGCAAAATCGAATCATTAACTCGATTATATTTTCCGATTATGGTTCTCAACAATATAATGTTAAATTATATGTTGTCTAACATAGCAATCTAATGAAAGAACTACTACTGAACTACTAGTTTTCCACTTAAAACTCGTAATAATCCAATAATGCCAAATAATAGTATACAATACGAAAACCTATTCACTATTTTTGTGATATTGATTTTAAGAGTGATATTGACTAAAACTTTCTATTCATAGACAATTTAATTGACAATACTTTATTTTGATGAGGAAAAGTATTATATAATAATGATTCATGACAATAGCATTCTAAAACTTCAAAAATATTTCAATTATATATGGGTCCAAAATTAAAACTATATTATTCATTTACAAATGGTAAATAGTAAATTATTGCTCTTTAACCATGGTATATAGTAAATAGAATATCCCAAAAGTTTTTGCCTCCTCTCAGACCATTTTGTTACTAATAATTATGTGTTTTAAAAAACATCGCAATGTCAAAAAATAATTCTAAAATAATAATTTGTAATACGATAGATATTCATTGTTATATTATGATCTTCATTTTAAGAGTGATTTGATTAAAACTGTATCTTTTAATGAAAATGCACGCAACTTAAAATATGATTCGTAACATTAACATACCTAGACTCTTAATTATCAATTTAAAACGTTATTCATTATTTGTGAACTTTTATAATTAAAATTGAAATTTACATACTCAATTAAAAATGGTAAATTATTATCTTTTCACGATGTATGGCAAAGAAAGTATCTCACACGTTTTTTTTATTCTTATGCATTTAAAAATTATTGTAATCTCTAGCAAGAAAACTGCTATTTTTCCACTTCAAAACGTCGTGATCCAATGATGAGTTAATCGTTAACGATGCGATAAACTATTCACCACATTTTATGATATTGTTTTTTTTGGAGTGACTGATTAAAACTTTCTATTTATAGTAATTTAATTGACAATGCTCTACAATTTCAATGAGACTTGGATATGAGTGAAAATGACATCAGCATGCCATGCATAATGGGCTACGTGAAAATAGAAGAAGCGTGGTCAGGCCCATTTATATGATACTAAAGGCCCGGTTATTTGGGTTGGGCCGGGCCCAACTGATACATGGATAGCTTAATCCAGGAATAGCGGGTTTACGAGTGTGACTGTGTCCAAACAGGGGTCTTCGTCTTTGTCCAGAAACTCACATAAGACTCGAATCTGAGCTTTTCGATGATTTTGAATCGGATCGATCGGTGAAGAAGATGGATCGTGTACAGTTGCTTCTGGTGGGTTTGCCTCTGTTTTTCTTCTTCTCCGACGTCGTGAACCTCTTCACTCCGCCGCCTCCTCCGCCGCCGAAGCCGTCGCGCCACCACCAGCAGTCGCCGATCGTTTCGCCGGAAACCCTAGAGTTCCCTGATCAGGTGGGTTGATTTTCGTGATTTTTTTTGATTTCGATTGTGTGATTCTTGTTCTTTTGGTTTTCGTGTTCTCGATTTGACGTCAATTTTTGGTTTTTCGATTCAGAAAGCAGCTGCGATTGGTGGCGGAATCGGTCTCGGCGGTACAGTTCATATCAATTTCTGTTCTTCTTGCTCTTACAGGTTTGTTCAATTTTTGCCTAATTTTGTTTCTGTTTTGTGATTTTCTGGATTTTGATGGATTAGCTGTATGGTTGCTGTGTTGTGCTATGAATTGGGAGTTGTATTATCAGTTTGTCATTTTCTTATGTGATCATATAATTTTTGTTCTGTATTGAATTGAATTGAATTGAATTGAATTGAATTGAATTGCATAGTATTTGAATGCATTAAAGTTCCATAGATTTAATTTCCATATATAATCACTTGGATCTTGGTGATAGCTGAAAAAAGGGAAGGTTTCGATGTAGGTTACTTGAACAGATGTGTATGAACTCTAGTGGGTCTACAAAATAATTGCCTGATTGTGCAGAAACTCAATGTCCAGAAAATGGACTCTGAGCGGATAAGTTTAAATTCTGAATGTTTTATACTGTACTATGAGTCGGTCCTTTTACTTGCTTTCGAATCAAGTCGTTTAGTTTTTTGCTGAAATTTACTAGAGGGGAAATGCTGTGAAGATGAAGATGTTAGATTTTGCTTTCCCAGGAATCAATGTTAATTTTAGCAAATTTAGATTCAATTTCGATAAATAATCACTTGAATCTTGGTGGAAACAGAAAAAGGCAGTTTTTTTATCGGTTACTTGAACAAATGCATATTATATCTGGTAGAATTGTTTGATTGTGCGGAAACACATCCTGGAAGTTGATTCCAAGCTAATAACTTGAAACTTTGAATGTTTTACTACACACGAGCACTTTTACTTGATTGGTTATGATTGTTTTGAATAAAACCGTTTAATTTTCTGCTGAATTTACTATAGGGGAAATGCTGTGACGATGAAAAAGATGTTAGATACAGCTTTCCCTGGAATTGATGTTATTCTTGCAAATTATCCACCGGCACTTCCTAAGCGGGTGCTGAGCAAATTGGTGCCAGTTGTTCAGATAGGGGTTATTGGGATTATTACCGCAGGTGAACACATTTTCCCGATGCTGGGGCTCATGACGCCGCCTCCTTGGTACTTCACCTTGCGTGCAAACAAGTTCGGTACCATAGCATCAACCTGGCTTCTCGGCAATGTGGTCCAGTCCTTCCTGCAAAGCTCCGGGGCCTTTGAGGTTTACTGCAATGATCAATTGGTTGGTGACCCTTTAATTTATTACGTATTTTATATGCATATTTATCCTAACAAACATCATATATTCGATTAAAACTTAAAACCATGGTTCTCCCGGGTTGGGAAGTTGGTTTTCCAAACACTCAATGCAACCCGAAGCAAGTGTTGCACGTAGAGACATAGATTCAATGTCTCTGCAAGTCTACACTACCATTTATTCTATAAATAATTTGATATAAAACGCTAAGACGCCAGATTCATGCCAAGGTTCCCAAACCCAACCTGAAGTCAAGCAAGTGCTGTACATGGAGACGCGTAGTCAATGTCTCTACAAGTCTGCACTGCCATTTGTTCTGTCAATCATTTGATTTGAGATATAACGGGAAGACATCAATTCATGACAACATTTGATCAAAAGGAAAATTGCAAAAAAAAAGTGTGCCTTATAACATGACACTTTTGCAAAAGTGTGCTTTGTTGTTACTTGTTAATGGCAAAAATGTGTTGTCTTGTTTGCATTTTTTTTTTGCAAAATGTGTGTATTTTTATAAAAATGACGAAATCACCCTGATCAAGTTTTTCAGTTTTTATCTTTTAACTAAAATTTGTATGATCAAATTTTGTAATTTAAAATTTTTAGTTATCCTATTTTTTTAATTATGTTATAAAAGTTTTAATTCTTAATTGCAGGGGCAATTGTCATTTTTATAAAATACACACATTTCACACATCTTTTCAATGCCATTAACAAACAACACATCACCCTTTTGTAAAAGTGTCATATGATAGGGCACGTTTTTGCAATTTTCTCTTAATTTAATCATAATTTGCTTTAAAGCTCGATTTCTTTTGTTCTGTTTCAATCTATGTATTTCCTTGTGACACGAGTTACCATGCATCGCCTGTAGGTCTTCTCCAAGCTGAAGGAGGGGAGGTTCCCAGGCGAGATCGAGTTAAGGGATCTCATTGGCAAGAAACTGGGCAGTTCAAGAATTACAGACAGTCTGTGGTCCTAAATGACCTCATAGCTTCAGTCTGCAAGTGATTGGAAATGAAGGTGAAAGCCAAATTGCTCTGGTTATGGTTTCAGTAGAACTACATAAGGTTAGGTAGGTTTGATCTGGTATTTTATGTAGAAAACAATTTGATTTTTGGCCTCAATGAGGAAATAGTGATATTTATTGACCAAACTCAAGCATATCAATAGTTAAAGATCACTTGTCACTGAACATCTTTGGGTTGTGGATCATTTGCTTCATGCTCAGTATATTTACCATTTATTTCAAATCTTATTTGATGATTTCTTCAATATATGTTGAGAACAAATAAGTTTCTCTTGTAATATAGGGGTATAAACGAACCGAATTTGAATTTATATTTGTCTCGACTCGGGTAGATAAATGTCTTGGCTCGAGTGTAAACAAGTTTCTGTTTTGAGTTTGAGTTTGTCTAAACAGTATTTGAAACTTAAATTCGGCTCGATTCGGTTTGGTTTCTGCTTTGGACTTTGAGTTTGTCTAAACAATGTGTGAAACTTGGATTTGGCTCAATTCGGTTCGGCTTTCGCTGTCTTTTGCTGTCGACTTCAAGTTTGGTTTGATTAAGCTTGGGCTTTTCCATTGACTTTTGAGTTTGTAATACGTGAAACTTGAATTCGACTTGATTCGGTTCAGCTATATAATATTCCCTATAAATATTTCTATTATATTATATACATACATAATATAATTACCGATAAATGAGCTAGCGGTTCGTTTAATGATGAAATAATATGCTTTTTTACGCAAATTATGCGATTTCAAAGCCTAATAATATAGTGGTATCTAATCAAAAAATGAGATATGTAAGATTTTAGTGGGGTCCACAAATTGTTAAATATTGAAATGACAGGAGAAAAAACTGCATTAGGCTGTTGAGTTTAAGAGTGGCCCTTAAGTGCTATCCATTTTCTTAAAACAAAAGCCCATGTACGGCCCAATAACCCGAATCACAGCCCAATATCACTCGGGCCTCCTTGTCGTCTCCACGCACGACACAACCGGCGTACGTTAGCAGCAATAGCGGTTTTTATCCCCAAAATGCCCATTTCACTGTCCCGTGTTTGGTTTCTCGGAATCGCCTCTGGGTTTGGGAAAAGTCGATTTCACCGGAAAATCTGTGGAAGCTCGATTCGCTGTTCGATCTCAGAGAATTTTCTCTGAAAGTCTCGAATTTGAGGTAACAATCGCGTTTTTTTTACTTCTTGTAATTTTGATCCCACCCTATTATTATTATATTTGTGTCTGATTTTGTTTTGAATAATAAAGTTAGGTTTTTTATCTACTTTTTAATTAATAAAACATTATTATCACTGAGCTCTGATTAAATTCCAGATTGTGGGTTTGTTATATTAGAACTGAAACTGTATGTACTTTTCAGGTCTTCCTGTCTTCTTCAGTTGGATCTGTGAAGAAAGAGAAATAGGTTTTTTTTCACTTTCTTGGAAGTTTAAGGTAAATTTAGAAGTGAAGTTTAGAGAAAGTGTTTATCATTCGTATTTAATGAGACTGAGATTTGATGGGTATTGCTGTTTGAGGAAGTGAAATTGGGAATTAGAATCTGGAACTCATAGTTTTTGGAGGAAAAAAATTCTGAGGAAGTTAGGTTTGACACTAAAATTAGGGTTTTGAGGATCAGTTTCGGGTTTTTTTTGTCGTTGCTGGGTTGTCTTGAATTTTTCTTAAATGGGTGATTATGAAGACGATGTGAGGTATCCTCCAAACTTGTTAGGTTCTGATTCATCGCACGGCCAAAAGCTTGATGTTAGGAGCGCTGCCTATGCTCAGCCGGTTGGTAAGCGGTATGTTGATGATGAAGAAGAGGGGGATTATGAGGAAGAAGATCTGGGTAATGGCGTTAAACGTATGGTTAAGGATGTGGGTGCTGATGAAGATGAGTCTGACGGGGAAGGCCCCGGTAATGGCGTTCTGCATATGGATAGTGACGGCGATGATGACTCCGACTCCGACGGGGAGGATGGAGTCGATCGTAATGAGAAACAGAACGGCTACGACTTGAGCGTTGAGGTTGAGGATGTTGATGTAGCTAGGCACCCGAAAAAGCGGAAGATGAAGAGCCTGATCTCGAGCTACGAATTCGCACCTCGCGTTCCGGCACCGGTACCGCCACGATCAGCTCCCGCTCCCCCGGCCCCAAAACCATCGTCAGGCGGGCGCAACTCGCTCACGGACTGGACCGAGCGCGAAACCCTCGTCCTACTCGACGCCTGGGGTGACCGGTTCCTCCGGCGCGGGAGGAAGAGCCTGAGGTTCGAGGAATGGCAGGGGGTGACGGAAAAAGTCTCCGAGGTGTCAAGGATCGAGAGGACCGACACCCAGTGCAGGAACCGCCTAGACACGCTGAAGAAGAAGTACAAAAAGGAAAAGACGAATGAATCCAGCAACTGGGTCTACTTCAAAAAAATGGATATGCTGATGTCATCATCATCGTCGCCATCATTGCCCCCGCAGCGGCCCGGGCTCTCGTGCGGGCTAGACTCGGGAGGGTACGTGTTTGTAAACCCTAGAGTGTACCTGAACCGGGCCAACGGGTTAAACGAAATGAGGGACAGTCCAGACGACGACTCTGAGTCCACGGAGGGCGATAACGACTCAGACGGGCTCCCACCCAAGAAAAGACGGTCCGGCAGGGACAAAGACAACGACGTCGACGACGAGGGCTCTTCCGTCAGGCTCCTCGCGGACTGCATCCATAAATTTAGTAGCATATATGAGAAAACCGAGAACAACAAGAGGAAGCAGATGGCGGAGCTGGAGAAGATGAGGATGGATTTCCACAGAGACTTGGAGATGCAGAAGCGGCAGATCATCCAGAGAGCAAAGGCGGAGATTGCAAGAATACAGGAAGAGAACGAGAATGCCTGAGGGTGTGTAAGGTTGATTTTTATTATCTCTATGGTATCGTCTAGGGTTTATGTTTACAGCATTATTATTGTTGTTGTACAATTTCAGAGACTTGTGGTCTTTTCTTGTAGTTTTTGATTGAATAATGTTGCTGGGGATGTTATTTGTATACTTGTATTAGGAGGAAATAGCATAACTTGGAGGATTGTTGCTTTGTTATGGCTGTAGTTTTTCTTGTTTATTACAGAATAGAGTTCTGGGCTTTTAGTAGTTATTAGCAAGATTTGAGTATGTGCTTCAGATTGGATTGTTTTTGGTGAAGATGTTCAGATTGGGATGTGATTTGTGTATGCATACATTTGTGTTGACATAAGTATGACTTTTTAATTGTTTAACCCAACTTAGGGGTAAAAACAAGCTTAAATCTGTTAGGTCTCAGCTTGAAAAATAAGCTTTTATATGAATAAGCTTGAGTTCATTACTCAAATATCATTTAAATATATCAAACAAATAATATCGTAATTAAGTTTTAGAAAATAAAACCGAGTCTGGCATTTTAAAAAGTTAAGCTTTAATTTGATTCATCATTCATTGTGCCCAACTTTAACTCAAATTCATTTCATCGTTTTAAAAAAGCAGGAGTCGGTCAGAGAGATCCTTGTGCAAACGAAATACATTAGATTGAATGATTAATCGAACAAGGTGGAAGTTTTTATAACACTGTTTCAAATAGAACTCAATCATAACAAACTCGAACCATGTTCGAGCAGCTCATTAAAGGCGTAAAAATATGCAATTATTAGATGATAAATATCTTATTTTCTCAATTCTAGCTGTACATTTACCATACTACAATTTTCTTGCAGAGTAAAAATAGAAGAAAAAAAAAATAGTAAGTCCAATGAACAACACTTCTAAGAGTTGCGATGTTAAGAGAAAGAGAGCCCCCACAAAATTTTGAAGTCTCAGGTCAACAATATAAAGAACAAAACATTTCTTGGCAAAGTTCTACCAAAAAAAATAGCATACTTGTAATTTATATGAAACCAAATCCTACTAACAAGTACACAGCCACAGCAATTGGAGGTAAAGACATTATTGTCAACATAAAAACCCTAGAGAGCTACCGGAACCTCTTCCGCCTTTTTCTCTGCAATAGTTGTTTTCACCGGCTTTTTAGGAACTTTGGGTTTTTCCGGTACTTCTATTCCTTGAATATCAGTTATCCTTAGTTTAGTAAGTTCCTGAAGAATGCGACACAATGTAAGAACCAATACCGATAGATTTGGATGCGGCGACAAGGGATATTAAGAAAAGGTGGTGACGACTACTATCATATTCATACCTGTCTGTGACCTTTGGTACGTCGATAGTTCTTTCTTCTCTTTTTCTTGAAAATGATGACCTTTGCATCTAAGGCCTGTGGCGAAGGAATATGCAAGAAGTTAATTTTCCAGTTTTATCAAGAAAATGCAAGTTTTTAAGTAGTTCGGAGGACATACATTTCACTGGAATATTTGAAAAGCATAAACTATATTTGACAGCTAAAATTTACAAGTAAGCAAGTCAACATTGTCATTGGAGTTTAAATTATAAATAATCATTTTACCAAATACCATTGTAAATTGATTTCTATAGTACATTCAAAACATAATCCTCAATTATCTCACTTCAGCATTCTATGTTGCAACTTTCATAATCACTGGCATTTTTGTTTCTAAATTATTATGATGTTATTAGAATGCCTACATGTATAAAATCTGAAGTCAAACTAGTCAAGGCTTAGTACCATTTCACCACAACATAGATTTCTCCATGTCACGTCTTCCCTATACTACCAAAGTTTGTGAATAATAATGAATGTGCCTCACAAGTTTCTCCCCTCGTCTGATTTACCTTGAAAGTAATATTTCTTTCCTAAGTCCAAAATATCCGGTCCATATTTGATAAATTTTACTTGGAGTAAGAATAAATAAACACTTCGCTTCTCAGAAAGTGAAATTAGCTTGAAATTTCATTCTATCTTGAGGAAAACTCCCACAAGAAATCTATCAGCAAACAACAATAAAGTCTGCTCTGGTGTCCGCACATTGAATTTTTGCATAACATAACACTATAAGGACAGAATGTATGAAACTTACATGCTCCTCAACAATAGCATGAACAGCTGCTTCAGGCAATGTCGGCCTGCCAATGATAGTCTGAGACGCAGTGCCTAGCAAAAGCACCTTGGTCAGAACCAACTGCAATAGACAAAAAAACATGAAAAGCGTCAGCTTTAATTGTTTTAAGAGAAGATAAAATGTTCTTTACGACTAACTGTTGCTGGAAGTAATTGATGCCCTCAATTATATAATCACTATGTTAGCGGAAAAAATATGTCATTCCACCTCAATACCCGAAAACCCTTGAAGAGTAGACAATCCTGCTACCATAAAACAGGATTCAATCCCAACCCTTTGCACAAAGCCAGACGTAAGTACGTTTGGGGTATAACCAAACAATTACTCAAAAAAACACCACAGTGAATGAGATCAACATTAGTGACATCTTAGCACCAAAAAAGTGTTTTCCGTCTACCATTTCCATCTGAAGTTTGTTACCTAGTAGATGACCATCCCACATCCCTCGAAAAAAGTCCTCTTCCGTGACAAAACAGGTTCAATCCGTAGTCTCTCATTCAAAGACATCCTCAAACACACATGGTTTACAATACGTGACAATCCTATAATCAGCCACCCATCCAAGGCAACAATAATTCAAATGAGTAATTTTCAAGCGATGAACAAACTACAATAATCAAACCATTATACAAAACGGGTATGGATGATACAAAAGCTTCAGTCCAAGAGATCAAAAATAAGCAAACCAGCCCACCAAAATCCCATCATCTCTGTTGCTACACACTCACTGGCCAAGAGCCACGAAATGCTAATTTTTGTGGCCATAGTTGCACTTATAAATGAACAAGTTTTAATTAAATAACCATAAAACACTCTTTCTAACGCTTGAGGAACTCAATATATGAAAGGGTATGAATAACACAAAAGCTTCAGTCCAAGAGATCAACAATAAGCAAGCCAGACTAACCAAAACCCCACTATCTCATTAGCTAAACACTCGCATCACTACCTAGCAGCAATGAAATTTGAATTACTGTGGCCACAGTTGCTACACATGCTCACACATGGTTTACAGTATGTGACAATCCTGTAACCAGCCACCCATCTAACGCAACGACAAGTTAAATGAGTAATCTTTAAGAGATGAACAAACTAGTATCAATAATCAAACAAGTACACAAAAGGGGTATGGATAATACAAAAGCTTCAGTCCAAGAGATCAATAATAAAGCCACCATTTCTGTTGCTACACACTCGCACTCACTATCTAAGAGCCATGAAATGCTGATTGTTGTGGCCATTGTTGCACTTCAAAACTAACATTTTTCACAAACTAAATAACCATAAAACACTATTTCCAAAGCTTGAGGAACTCAACAAATGAAAAGGTATGAATAATACAAAAGCTTCAGTCCAATAGATTAATAACTGTCCACCATCTCTGCTGCTACACACCCACACTCACACTCACTAACAAAGAGCCATGATATGCTAATTGTTATGGCCATTGTTGCACTTCAAAACAAAAAATTTCACAAACTAAATGACCACAAAACACTCTTTGTAGAGCTTGAGGAGCTCAATAAATGAAAGTTATGGAATCACTAATCAGACAAATTGAGAACAGTACCTTGTCGTTCACTTCGCAGAACTTGAGCTTCTCGGTGAAAATGCAATCGTCATTGCTGACCTTGAACTGATGGGACCCGATCTACAACACCAACACCAACAATCAATCGAACCAAAACCAGTGAGACACACTCAGATCAAACAAGATCCATATCCAAACAAGAAGAAACCAAAAACTCAACCTGAACAACGGCGAAAACAGGCTTGAAAGGCTTGAAGAGCCGATCGTCCTTGTGGAGCGGTCCGATGACCTTGTAGCCGATCGCCTCAGCCTCCGCCTCCTTCTCCTCCGCCGTGTACTCCCTCCCCGACTCCATCCCCAATCCGTCGCCGCCGTCGCAGTCCTCTTCGTCGCTACAGTCCTCGTCGTCGCTAAAGTCCTCGCCATCGTCCTCCTCGCCGTCGCCGTCGCCGCCGCGAGCGTCGGAGGAGAAGCGGAGGGGACGGGGCCAGAGAGCGGTGGGAGTCGGAGCCGCGAGGTGGCGGAGGATGGGGATGGGTTTGGGGGCGGCGAGAGGAGCGAAGGTAGGTTTCGGAGTCGCCGGAGCGGTGGAGGAGAGGAGCGCCGAGGCGCGGCGCGTGAGCGCGTGGAGGCTCCGCCGATTCGCCATGGGAGAGTGAGGGTTTTTGCGAGATTCGTGTTTCTTTTCAGTTGAAGTGTGGACTGTGGAGGCAGGGTTTAGGCTCGCTTGGAAAAATAGACGACTTCATTTTTTATTTTATTTTATTATATATTTTTCTTTCTAGTTTTATAAAATGTGATTAGTGTATTAAATTATTATTTAAATATTATGGGGAAAATGTCACTATCAAATTTTCAGAAATTTGCCATTGGTTTCCAAAATGTTGCTTCACTGTTCATATCACCTAAGCTTTGTCGAATTAGGGAACGACCATCCACATTTGCTACAAACATGAACCGCCTCATGACCTGCAACACAAACCCATAAACAAAAACAACCCAAAACCCTTAAAAATCACCAAACAAGAACAAGAACAAAAACCAAAAACCCAGAAAAACCCCTCAACACAACAAGACCCAGAACACAAAAAAAGTCAAACCCAGCACAGATTTCACAAACCCAGATGGAAAACCATCGAGATTCAAGGGAAAATCAAGAGAAGAACGAACTTGGAGCTTGAATCTTGCTGTGACCACCAGCATTCATCTTGCAGAGCAGAGAAAAATCAAGAGTGTGATTAGAGGAATGGAGTGGAAATTAGTAATTAGAGAACAGTGAGAGAGAGACAAAAGAGTGATAGTAACGGATTCGAGCGGGTCTCGCCATGTGCGACGAGACCGTGGTCTGTCCGGCGGCCAAAGGCGTGCCTCATCGGAACGTCGTCGACCACCGACGACCCGACCTGCCAGACCTGGTTCACGGCGGTGCTCCTCTCCAGCACCTTGAGCTTCGCGAAGATGACCATCAATCCGCCGCTGCTCTCGGCGGCCATGTCGGAGGCGCCGCCATAAACGCGACGGAGAGGAAGGAGTTGGAGGCTTTGTAGGTCCAGTGGAGGTAGGAGGGTATTTTTGCAAAAAGAGAGGTAAGTGAAAATGCAAAAAGGGAGGCAAGTGAAAATGCAAAAAAAAGGTATTTTTGTCATTTTTACAAAAAAAAAAGTTGACTTTTGACCAAAACTAATGGTGTTGGGCTTCTATGAGAATTTGTGAAAGTTTGGGGTCTTGTCATAACGCATTAGTCAAGCGAGAGAGGTAAGTGAAAATCGCGTAAACCACGAGGGAGGTAAGTGACATTTTCCCAATATTATAATTATCAATTTTCATCTTGTGAAAAATTTCAATTGATTCGCGACACATTTTTCTCCGTGAACAGAATTAGATAAGCAGATATGATAAATATTTAATTCCAACTCATCTGATTATTCTATGTTAATTTTGTTAGAAGTTTAAGATGACCCTATCTCTTACTAATGTTTATTAAAATACTAAACTTCTTATGTTAGAGTTGTAAATGAGTTGAACTTATAATGAATCGCTCGAGCTCAATTTATTAAATATTCATTTCGAATTCACTATAACTTATAATCGAGCTTGAGTAGAACTCTAGCCCAAATTGAACTTTTTTAAAATTGAACTTTTTTAATAAATAGCTGAACTCGAGCCCAACTTTCTAGAGCTTATTAAGCTCGTGACTCGGTTCATTTAATATTTAATTAAATATCATAAAAAAATTTCAGGGAAATAGATCTTAATTCATATATTTTGTTAAATATTATAAATATTCATAATAAAACTAGACAAACCAAATCGAGTCAATCTCAAGCTTGCTTATGTTTTTCTGAAACAAATTTGAGTGCAGTTCATAAACTCGTTCGAGCTCAAGCCGAACACTTTAATCAGTAGTAAATTCCATCACTCAAGTTCACAAGTAAGCTTCATCACTCAAGTTCCTTGAACACAGATCTAAGGAAACATCTATTGGGACAGTAACAGAAGAAACGAGAATGAACTAAAAACACCACAAACCTGATGCTTCTGTTTCCTTGGAAAGTTCCAAATAAAACAGAGAGAATAAAAAATAACAGTAGTCCCTGACCTTTCCACTTCCACATATAAAAGGCTCCAAAACCAAAACCCCAAAAAGAAAAAACAAAAAAAACTCTAATGACCACCGAAAACTAGTAATAAGATCTCTGGCAAATCATTCTACAGCAGCTAAATCCCGAGTCTCAGGGTTCGGATAAAATAGTTGTTACACATTGCAACAGATTTTGGCATCGATAAATATAAGTAAATGCGCATTTACTGGGCGGTTTCTGGGTTTTCGGTGTCCATTGGTTCGGAAGACGCGGGTGGCGCCTCGCCACTGCTTGCTGTTGTGTTCTCGTCACCACTAGCGCTTCCTCCTCCGCTCTGAGATTGTTGTTCAGATCCCGATCCCTGAGGCTGTGGGGTCGGTGCTTTGGCTGGGGCTGGTTTGGCTTTTGTCATTACCGGCCTGCAAAACCTGTCGAAAGAAAAATATTATTAACCTTTTAACATTATTGCAATAAAAAAAACAAGAAAAAATTGCAAAAAGGTGCCCTCTTGCATGACACTATTGCAAAAGTGTCTTGTGTTGTTTGTCAATGTCAAAATGGTGCTGTGTTGTTTTCTTTTTATTGCAAAATCGGTGTTTTTCATGAAAATGACGAAATTTCACATGAAATTAAGAATTAAGATTTTTATACCATAATTTTAAAAAAATCATTTTAACTTGAAACAGTAACTAAAAAATTAAATTACAAAAATTGATACAAATTTTAGTTAAAAGATAAAACAGGAAAACTTTTAAAATATTTTTTTAGTATCAGGGGTAATTTCATCCTTATTATATAGTACATATTATAGGGCACTTTTTTTTGAGCAATTTTCCCAATAAACAAACACAACAAGACTCGTTTTTTAAGGCAACAATACTGTGTTGATGTGAAATGATGACCAAACAACATACTGAAGTAATACCTGTCAAGTGCTTCGGACTTTCTTCGCACGTCTGCGGTCAAGAGGACGGGATTGGCATACTTTGGGAGAGAGTCTTGCTGCTGCCTTTTCTCTTTTAACCAAGACTCTGCTTCATCACACTCATTTAAGACCTGCAATTACATAAAGGGCGCGTATTTTATAAGGAGCAAACAATAGAAAACGATGTGAATGGGCCAAAGAATCTAGCAGTTACCTTCTGCTTTTCAGTCAGGTCAATGTGATCGAATTTGGCATCGGCGGACAGTGCTGCCTCTCTATAGCTATTAATGCAGTAAACTAGTTGATCAATAACAGGTCCTCTTTCCGTTGACTCCTTGAAACGCTCCTCAATAGGATCACCTTGCTGCATCATGTATATACCTCTCTTTAAATATAACTCAAAACTGAACATTTTATTTTTTTACAGTTATTGATTTAAGTTTGTGCAGTGTATATTTCAGGGGATAAAAGCTGAACCCCAAAAATGAAATGATGAAAGTACCTTCTTCAACTCCTCGAGCTTGGCAACATATACACCCTTAGTCTCATCCTCACCGTCTTCGTAAAGCCAATCTTCCACCTGTTGGAGTTTTGCCGTGAACTCCTCTCTCTCTGACTCAATGATGAATCCATGGTATTTGTCACTTAGCTGTAGTGATTACGAAAAATATGAGTTAAAAACATCATAATCTACAGTGATGATACATCAGATAAAAACTAATACTTCCTGAACTAATTAACGTCAACTTTCCTTTCAAGGAAGCAAATTCTCCATGAATTACCAGTAATAATTCATATGATATCCAGTCACTCATCTTAATTTTTTGGAAAGAAAGCCAAATAAGACACGGGTTTTGGAATGGAGAAAGTAATATAGAAAAAGACAACTTTACCTTGTTCCTCATATCATATACATAGGCCTCGACAGCATTTTTCTTGTCCTTAGTTTCTTCCATAACCCGATCCTGCAAAGCCATTTCAAACTCTTTTTCAACAGCTTTCTGCACATCTGCTGGCACCATTCCACCATAAACCAATTCAGCTACAGGAATATTTGTCTTCTTCACTTTCTTTTTTGGAGCCTCAGCCTGCATGTAAAAAACAAAGAATTAGTACCGATTTACAAACAACATGACAACAAGCGATAGTGTTAAATTAGCATGGGATTCATTCAAAATAGGATAGTAATCCTCCACACTATTTTTTTTCCTACAGATTATTTCCAAACCAAAGAAATAGGAATAACCAGCCTAGTTTCAAAACAAGTTCGATGTATCTGCTGATCAAAAAAAAGGTTCGATGTATCTCAAGTTCAGATGATAATTGTGCCTAATCCATGCACAAACAATACAAATATACACACATGCACATATGTTCAAGTTATACATATGATGCTTTGCTTTAATAAAATGACACATTAGAGTAAAATTTCGAAAATCTCATATGACTCATCACTCAAAATGGTAACTAGACCACAAATAAAAGACACTTGAACACAGATAATCACGGGAAAAGAAATGGTATACAATTAATATCCAACTAATATGGCTCGCAATTATATAAAAATTATAAACAAGCTAAATCAGCCCAATAGAAGATCCTAACCTTAGCATCAGTTTCCATCTGCACAGGCTTCTCTCCAGACTCAGGAGCACCATTTTCAACCCCTGGAGCATCGGCATTTCCCTTGGCATCTTGCATATTTGCATCAAAATCATGCATGCTTGCAGGAGCATCACTCGGAGTTTCATCAGTTTCCATCTTTGCAACAGGAACTTCAATTTCTTCTTCTTCCAATAGCTAAGGCAGCCATTAGGATAATTATAAGAATATTAAAGCAAAGGTAAACACGATAAAGTGTAAAGTCGTTGACTTACTGTTGCAGACTCAATGGACACAATACCATGCATATTCAAGCGAACTTTTACTTTAAGCTTGGCTCTCTCTCCCTTTGAGATTTGGAATGGACCAATCTGCACCCGCGAAATATGTAGATGTGAACCATTGAAACAAAAGAATACTCCAAATCGTTAAAATATACAAGTACTAGTAGACAGAATGTGAATTCAAGATATCATTCTCAGGTAACTTACTGTGTATGTGCTGATCTTTGCAGCAACCTGTAGTTCACTTGGATCAGCATACTGTACATCTACAGAGAATGTACCAGATCTGTAAAATGTAAGAGCCTTGACACTGGGAATAGGATTTCCTTTGGGGAACACAATGGTACTTTGTTGATTATCGGCCCCTCCATTCTGAATATCTTGAGCAGAGCCCTTCCATGACAATGAAATTGAGAACGGGAAGCTCTCATTGACCTTCAAAATAAGAACCGTTGAACATTAAACACAACAATAGCATAAAAAGGATTAATAGATAACAAGCAATATTCTAAAAATTCCCGACTTGTCCGATTAATCCCTGATTAATCCTCTATAACTTTTCCGATTAATCCCCAAAAGGGCCTCTCCGCCCGACTAGCGCCTAGCATTTTTTAGAACAGTGACAACAGGAAATCTTAAAGAACAGTGACAACAGGAAATCTTAAAATGGCCAAGGACAAATAGCATACAAGAAATTCTAACATGTTTCTCTAGACGATAACAATAAAACAACTTTGCCTTTTCCCAAATCAGTTGGGGTCGGATCCATGAACCAAAAGCATATCACAATGGGTTATTTACACTGAACTTAAGCAGGACTAGGCCACATGCAGTCAAAGTTCAAATGTTTCTTCTAGCAAGAATAAAGTATGGAACTACCAAGTATATATGATCAGACGGAACTACCAAATCTATAGGACTAATCAAATCAAAGCACGTGAATACCTAAAGCAATGATATGATATTTCTCAAAGTGTATAAGGCATATGATAATGGGATAAAAAGTACCTGGAACTCTCGCACTTTAAATGTAGGGCTAAGAATTGCACATTCCAGGGCAGCGCCCCTAGCAACACACTCGCTTGCATTCATCGTGCGCCTTGGCTCCTTCCCGAAGAACTCAGTCAGTATCTTGATTACAGCAGGAACACGTGACCCAGAACCAACAACTTCCACCGTGTGAACATTCTCAACAGAAAGTCCTGCATCTGCAAGAGCCTTCTCCAAAGGTCTCTTCACTCTTTCCAAAATAGGAATGCTGATTTGCTCAAACTCGTCCCTCTTGATGAAACCTCGAACATCCTTATCGTCCATTAAACACTCTATATTTAAAGGCGATTCGGGATTTGCACTCAGAACCTTCTTCAGCTTTTCACAACCAGCGCGTAGTCTGAGGCAAGCCCTTGCGTTCTGGTAAACATCAATCTTGTACTCTTCCTTGAATTTTACGGCGAAGTGCTGGAAAAGAGCTTCATCAAAATCTCTTCCACCCAAGGAACGATCAAAAGAATGTGCCAAAATTTTAAGTTGTCCTTTTTTGAAGCCTGCAATGCATACTTGCATGCTTGCATGCCCAATATCAACAAAGGCAACATTCAATTGGTCATTCTCAGGTAAATCTGTCTTATAGATTCCATAAGCTAATGCTGTTGCTGTTGTTTCATGGATCAAACGAAGAGGATGCAGGCCTGCGATCGTGGCTGCATCCATAACAGCCCTCCTCTGAAGATCTGTAAAATAAACCGGAATCCCAATACAGCAATCCACAACAGCAGTATTCAAATTCTTCTCCGCTATCTCTTTTAGGTTAGAGAACATCATTCCCAGAACTTGGGTCGGGGTGAATGTTCTAACTTCTCCCAGGTATCGAGCATGAATCAAAGGGTACCCATCAGGCCCTTCAGTAACAAGGAAAGGCAGAGACTTGAGATCCCTTTGCAACTCAGGATCAGAAAATAGCCGACCAATTAACCGCTTGATTTGAGAAATAGAATTCTTGGGATTCATCATAGTAGTTGCAGCCCCCGCAGTCCCGATGAACCTTTGCTTGTCACCAAAGCAGACAATAGTCGGTGTTTCACGCTTCGACTCATCGTTAAGAACAACATCGATCCCCCTCTGCCTCGCAACAGCCACTATGCTGCTCTCATTTCCAAGGTCAAAACCAACCACGCTCATCTTCGCAAGTTAGTTTAACTGAGTCCCTTCAAACCCAATGAAAGGAAACCTGAACAAAATCCATTGAATAATAAATATAAGTCCAACAAGGTACAGATGAGGGGATAAGCACCCAACACATTCACATACTATCTAACATTCACAAAAGCTAAACAAATCATAAATCTACTTCATAATACAACTCCCAAACGGAGTCCTATTAATATTCAGTATCTCAGGCATACATACTTAGCTCCATTAGAGCTAACATAGATTCCATAAACCATATAGAACACAGAATTGATGCAATATATAGTCCATAAGTACAGTCGCCAATGAAAATAAACCAGCTCCTGAATTCATGGAAGCTCCAAAATTTGAAATTATACACATAAAAACATACTCAAACCAATAAACAGCAACATCGAATTGGAAAATGAAATCGAAACATGCAACATCCACAGCACTTCAACAAATCTAAAAAAACAACAAAAAACAGTGTGAATGTGAACTCAACACAATGACTGAATCTGAACAACACAATTACACACAAACAATCCAGAACCAGATCAAAACGCCACAATCCGTAGCCGATTCAACAGTGAAGCTACTAAAACCTACCGATTCAACAACCGACAGATCCACACCACCCAAAAACCACAGAACCGAACCGAATCTGAAAATTCAAAGCGCACTGGAAGCTAGGGTTTAGCGATCGTACCTTCGGCGACGGAACGGAGAAAGAGCTCCGGCGAGATCGGCGATGAAGATGTCGGCAACGCTGAAGGTTCTAGAATCGTCGAGCTTCTCGTATCGCGAAGTAGAGAGAGAACGAGAATGAGCTATATAAAACGTATGAGGTCAGTGTTTGTTGTTGTGAGGGTTTGTTTGGGAAATTTCAATTTTGGTCCTTTAACTTTATTTTCATTTAATTATATAAATATATAAGGAAATTTATGGTATGTTTCATTTGTATTGGCCCTAGAGCGTGGAGCTGTGTAGAGATTCTAGAAAGATCTACTCGTTTTTTTTACTCTTTATGGTCGTGGGCTGACGGCTTTTGGGCCCACTCGATGTTCCTGTGGGCTTTTGCCCAATCTCAATTTTATTTTATTTTATATAAAAATAGAATAATTTGTCATTAGTCTGTGGTAGTTTTGTTCAGTATTTTAAAAGACGGGCACTAGGCAGGCGGAGAGAGTCTTATAAAGAATAATTGGAGACTACTTGAAAAATAAATTGGATTAAAGGATTGATAAAAAATTATAGTGGATTAATTATGAAATAATCGAAAATTAATATTAGATTAATCGGACAAATCAGAGATTTTTAGAACACTCATTTTGTTCGTTTGAAAATTGATTAGCATAGTTATTATTTTGGTTGTGCATGGTACTAAAATTGGACCGAGTTAGTTCAAAATCGGACTGAATTAAAGAATCATACTCAAAATCAAAGATACTTGACAAATCAATTACGTGCGGTTCTTTAGTTGTAACTAGACTAAAATTATGTTTTTAAAAGTTATAACCACACGATTTTTATTTCATACAATCTTAGATTACAAATTATAGTCATAAACATATGTTCATAATTAAAATTTATGCAACTCAATCAAAACTTTATATTTGCAAATACTAAAAATAGTTATAAAAAAATAATGCTATGCTTTAAATAACCTTCGGTTGGATTTTAAGTTGTAAGAACCAAATAGGAACCATAATTAAATGATTCTCTTCATTCACATTTCTCGATTCAGGACCAATTTCGAGTCCAAAGTGAGCACTCCTAATGTAAATTTACAATAACTTTTTTTCAAAATAAACCTTGTATCATTCAAAAAGAAATTGCTGAGAAAATGTGTCCTCTAATTTATTCAAGCTCTAACCATAACTTAAAACATGAAACAGATCAAACCTAGTTTCAAAGTAACCACATCTTAGTTACAGAAACATTTCACTAAATCAAGGAACAAACCCTTCACTTGTCTCTCTTGTCCTCCTCCTTCATCTTCTTCTCCCACCTCCTCTTCTTGTACTCCTGCAACATCTTCGGCATCTGCTCCATCAGCTTCACAGTGTTGGCTCGCTTCGCCGCGGATTCTCTATCGCATTTGTGCCCTTTCATCTTGAGTTTGATCGGTTTCCTCTCTGGATCGTACGGCCAGTCTTCGCCCGCAGCGAGGGCTTCCTTCCTGACCCTGGCGCGGTGGCGGGCGCTGATGCCGAGAGGCTTCCATGCTCCCAGCTCCCAGTAGCCCCACACGCCCTTGGCTAGCTCGTCTTTGTGTTTCGCCAACTTCTCCCGCCACTGGTATTGGTACTCCGTGACTGCCTTCACCGCGGATTTTGCAGCTCTCCCCGCCATTGGTGTTTCTAAGTTTTCTAGATCACAATGATAAAAGGAACACAATGTGTTAACCAAACTCAGGGTTCTAAAAAATGCTAGGCGCCAGTAGGGCGGATAGGGATTAATTGGATTTGAATTTCTCTATTTTTTTATTTTAATCAAATAAGTTATTGTATATACACTATTAGAATAATAATTATAATGTATAAAAATAACAGCTATAAATATTTAGGATATAAAAATATACTTTAATTTTTGTTGCATTCATGTCATTCAAAAACAATAAAGATACCAACAAAAGTAATCTATATGATTATTTTAAAAAATCAATCTTGAAAGAAAAAAATCGACTAAACCAGCCTAGATTCGCCTACACCAGATTAATTCCGCCTAGCCGACTTGATCCACCCGATTATTTGAAACCGGATCAGTGTTCTAAAAACCCCCGCCTAGGCACCCGCTTGGCCCGATTTTTATAACACTGACCAAACTCAAACCGATACAACGGAATATTAAAGACCAGCGGGGAATGAGAAGCCTCATGGCATCGTACTATTGTTTATAATGACAGTCTCTCAAACCAACACGCAGAAATTAGTGCAGAGTAAGAATTTTGAACGGTGTAAGAGGCAACTTCAAGCATACACATACCCATATTCATGAGGGATCACACGACATACTAAATAGCTACTGAAACGACAAAGTCCAATTTCCTTTCTAGTTGAGACAAGATTTTCACTTCAGTATCTGAAGTTTCTTGTTTTCTTAAGTTAATGAAACAGACACAAGGTACCTTTTGGTAGCATAATAAGTAAATAAGGCATTGCTATTGAGAATTGAGGACTGGAAGTCTGGGACAGTGTTGGAAGTATATGAATCACTGACAAGAAGTTAACAAATAGTTCTAGGAAGCAACTTCCATGATCCATTCCATATACGACGGCTAATACTCGCACTCTTCGTGTGCATTCAAACACAAAGAACATAAAGTTCCATTGCATGGGAACGTGAGCATCCATACTCGGCTCCATAATATGCACCATGTTGAGCACATTTTATTATATTTCAACAATCCACACATGTATCTAACTATCTTGGTCTTATGAATTCTTGTTCCGCGTGATTTAGTGCAGAACGACAATTTGAACAGAGTCTGTAACAGACCGGCTTCAAACATACATGAATTACATACTAGTTAAGCGTTAAAACGGCGATCTCTAAGCTCAGTATTTGATGTTTCTTGTTTTCTATATTTATGAAACAAATTCGAGGAACCGATTACTGAAGCCGAGCTAAGTTAGGATCTGCAACTTCCATGGCAATCAATACTTGCATCTCTACTCAAACACTAGAAAATGTTCTTATAAATTGAAGTCTTCACCGACACAAATCGATCAATGGATAATCTACCAGTAAAGAGGCCAAAACACATCAAATAAACCAGTTCCTCAATTGATGGAAGCTCTCAACATTTCAAATTATGCAAAATTCCAAACACACACAAAGCATTCACAGCAACATCAAAAATGAAATTAAATATAAAATATAAAAACAAAAACCCACCGCTCTTCAACAAATCTAAGCCTCTAAACCAAAAACCATAATGAGAATCCACAAACAGAGCAAATCGCCACAATCGACAGATCTACACAGATACAACACCTAAAACCCATAAAAAAGGAACGGAGTGAATCTGAAAAGTGAGAAGAAGGGTGTGGAACTAGGGCACGCTTGAAGCTAGGGTTCAGAAATCGTACCTTTCTCTCCGGCGACGTTGGTTCTAAGCTTATCAAGCTTGTCAATAATCTCAAACGTATGGGTTCAGTGTTTGTTGTTGTGAGGGTTTGTTTGGGAAATTTCAATTTTGGTCCTTTAACTTTATTTTCATTTAATTAAATAAATATATAAGGAAATTT
>JAYMTP010001724.1:0-22534 GCA_036897365.1 Geranium brycei
ATGTCAACAGTGGAGTGTAATATTCAACATTGTGAGTGTAATGTCTAACATTGTGAATGTAATGTTCAACACTGGGAGTAGAATCTCAATGTTGAACATCCTACTCCCATGTTAAACATTACACTCTCAATGTTGGACATTACACTCTCAATGTTGAACATTACACTCGCAATGTTGAACATCTCACTCCCAATGTTGAACATTACATTCTCAAAGTTGGATATTACACTCACAATGTTGAACATTACACTCCGAACGAGAAAGTTGAACAGTACGCTTTACTGCGCAAAAATACGGAATTGCCCCTCACTTAAGTGAGAGAGAGAGAGAGAGAGAGAGAGAGAGATTCGCTACAAACTAAATCCGAGTGTCCAAACGTCCGAACTGTAGAATGTGTAGTGCAACGTTGTAAAACCATGTAAAATGTGTAGTGCAAAGTTGTAGAACGTGATGGACCCGTGCAAAATTGAAGAATCATGTAGAATGTGTAGTGCAAAGTTGTAAAAACTATGTAAAATGTGTAGTGAAAAGTTGTAGAACGTGATGGACCCGGAGATTCTTTAAATGTGCGATGTAGAACCTTGTTGCCACGTGTCGCACGCTGAAACAATGCGTGTTCAGATCTGCACTGATCCAACGGCTGTAGAACGTCCGACCATTCTACAAACGTTGGATCAGTGCATATATACATATATATAAACAAGCCAATCTTTTATAAGACTTGGTTCGTGAAAAAGGTGTTCAACTCGGGCTCAAACGAGCTTATGTAATTAAGCTCGAATTTGACTCGAAATAAAATAGACAAGTTTGAACTCGGCTCGACGGTTCGCCTAATTTCCAATACAAATATTCATTAAAAATAAAATAAATAATAAATAAAATAAAATAAAATATATATGAAATATTAAACGAGCCAACTCGAGTTCGTCACGACTCGATTCGACTCGTCTAGTTCCATTATAAATATTTATTAACACTTTAAAATATATTAATCGAAAAATATAATTAATTAAATATTAAACAAATTGGTTTACAAGTCTATCGAGTTTTAAAATGTCAAGCTCGAACTTAGCTTGTTTATTAAACGAGTTTAATATTGACCTCGAATTCGATTCGAGCTTGATTATAATGAGGTCAAATCGAATATTTAGCAAACCGAATGTGAACGAAACTTTGAAAAGCGCGGCTCATTTACACTCTTAAATGGACACAACCAATATCGGATAAAAAAGAGTCATCCATTCCGACAGGAAGAAAGAAAGGAATTTTTTTGGGATAATAACAAAAACATCACATGGGCCACTTTAAGAATGTGATTTATTTCATTAATTAACGTTAGAAAACGTATGAATCAAAGATTAAAAACTTTTGTTTCTTTTGAATTTATGAGCTTTGAAGAGTAGTCTCTAACCTGGATTTTATGATATGATATATAAATTAAAAAGCGTATACCATGATATATCTTAGAGTCTTGAATATCAACATTACTTTGATTATTTTACACGTATAAAATAATTTTAGAATACTCATAAATTGATTATTATTATTTTGGAGAAATTTTATATCATTGTCCTCACCTTTGTACATCTTTTACTTCATTACAATCAACTATAAGTATGTCAATTCACTACAAAAAAAAAATTAGTATCATTTTACTCCTATCGTCATTAAAATAGATGAAAAGAAATATTGCTTGACTTTTAAATTTTATTAAATGTAAAAAATACCTTTGTATTAAAAAAATTATCGAATAAATAAAAAACATATTTGAATATTATTTTTTAACAATGTTTTATTTTTAGTATTTTTTTTTGGAAACCTTTTTAAAAAATTAATTTTGAAATCAGCTTTTTATTATTTATGTGACAAATTTTCAAAAGATATTTTTAAAATTTTAATATATGGGTAATATGAATATTTTATATTAAATTTAATTATTTTAGGAACGGTGATCCTTAACGAAACATTTTTGTGGTAAACTGACACACTTTTTAGTTGACCGTAATAAAGTGAAAAATGTGCAAAGTAGACGTGATGAACATGAACTTTCCATATTATTTTAATTCTGGTAATTTCAACTAACATTATTATTAACATGAGTGAATTCACAGGTTTTTTTTATCAAGAGGTAAAAGTGATTAAAAGATGTTTTAAATAAAAATAAAATTTGAAGGGGTAAAACATTTAAACCCTAATATAATATAAATATTAAAGGGCCAAATAAAGAAAAGGAAATCAATCAGAAAACTATATACAGTACCATTTTCCCCTGTTAACAACAGAAACCGATTTTGCTCCTACATTTTCAGCACAAACCATAAGACTCGGGACCATCTTCTAATCTCTCTCTCTCTCTCTCTCTTCAGACCCGAAAAGCTGAAAAAGATCATCACCATCACACGCACTCAGTGAGAGAATCAAACAAAGCCGAACCCAGTTTCTCATCTTTATCATTTCACTTTCTTTTTGCTTTGCTTTGTCACTCTCAAGACCCATTCTCCATGGTAGCTTTGATCGCCACTGGGTTTACTCATTCATGGCGTGCATGAAGCTGGGATCCAAATCTGAAGTGTTTTACCTCGATGACCATACCTGGTTCGTCTCATTTTCTTCAATCTTCCCTTTTTTTCTGGATACCCATTTGATTGATTTGTTCAGTTGTTGAATTTGTATGCCTGGTTGTAATTTGGAATTTGGTTTTGTAGTGGTGGGCGTATGATATTTTTCACATTTCATGATGGGTTTTTTTGTTTTTCTGCGTTTTAAGATAAGAACTGTTGTCAACTTTGCTATGTTTTTAGTCCTTAATTAAAATGGAATTGGTGCTGAAGTGAGTTGTGGTTGCATTAGTGTGAATGGTGTTGTTTGTTCATACAGGTTTCATTTGAGGAATTGATGTGATGAATCAGGTAACCTGTTGGATTTATGGTTAAAATCAAATCTATGTTCATGAATTATACTGTTGAACTGTTGGTTAACGCATATCACAGTTTTAGTGCAATTGTATTAGCCATGGATGATTATAGCCATTATTCAATCCTTCATTCTTGATCAGAAGTGTCGTTCACAAATGTCAAGAGTTGCTTCAACGTGTATGAGAATGTTTGTATGGTTTAGATCAATTTTGACCCGTCTTCAGTAAATTTTGGCACATAAAAAACATATGTGGGTGAATTAGACATCCAAAAGATAATCATTAGCAGAGTGGTACGGGCATAGGATCATCTCGATAAGGTGAAGGGTCGGAGGGTAGAAAATGGCCGTATCGTCATTGTATATGTGTGGTAGATATTTTGCCATTCTGTTATTGTAAGTTTTTAACTTGGTTAAGACCACAGGGACAATGAGTGCCTCCTTTGTATTGGTTTTGTTAGAGTCTCTAAGGTCGAACCATGAAAGCAAGAGGAATGGATATTTGAAAGGAGAATGAATGGTACGATGTTTGTTTATTCTGCTTGTTGATGAACATAGATTGATTTTCAAGCAGTATCAAAAAACTAGTTATGTTTTTGAATATCATTTCTATGTGATGCCATCAAACAACAAATGACTAATTATTAGAGCTCATTCATTGCTTTTGGATGCTGATTTTAATGAATGCCTGTTAGTATTACACATACATTCATTTAGTATTTGAGATGTGTAGTGGACTTCTATTCAAGTGAAGTTTTCTTTTACCTTTCAATTGCTGTATTGAAGCAAACACATGCTGCGCTGCAGGTTTTGTTCAACAGGGCTGCCAAGTGATGTCATCGTTGAAGTCAGGGAGTTTTCATTCCGTCTCCACAAGGCATGTCTTACTTGTCCAAGGCTTACATTTACTGTTTTATTCAATTTATACAATCTAGTACATGTGCACACCATATTTTAAGAGGCTTGTACAGTTGTAGTTAAGACTTACATTAGTTTCGTAAAAAAACACCTTAAAGAAATCTAACTATTCTTCTTTACTTCATATTTTGTGGACATTACTCCTGTATGGCTAGGTTGATTTGTCTTCATATTTTTATTAAATATACTTGTTTATAAGACTCATTTGCACGTTCCACAGTTTCCTCTGCTGTCCAGAAGTGCAGTATTAGAAAAGCTTATTGGAGAACTTTCTGGCAATGAAGATAGGAAGGGCATATTGCAACTTCATGACATACCCGGTGGTGCTAAAACATTTTTGCTTGTGGCCAAGTTTTGTTATGGAGTTAAAGTAGAACTCACTGCAGTAAATGTAGTCAGTCTTAGATGTGCCGCGGAGTATCTTTGCATGACTGAAGAGTGCGGAGAGGGCAATTTAATTACGCAAACAGAAAATTTTCTTGATGAAGTTTTTGGCAGCTGGAGGGACTCTATCCGGGCTCTGGACACTTGTGAGGAGGTTTTACCGCACGCAGAGGAGCTTCACATCGTTTCAAGATGCATTAATTCCTTGGCCATGAAAGCTTGTGCAGATCCGAGCTTGTTTAGTTGGCCTGTGACAAGTCAGAGTGAATTGCAGACCTCTAATGGCACTGTCTTGTGGAATGGAATTTCCCCAACAGCCGAGACACAACCTGTGGGTGATGATTGGTGGTATGATGATGTGTCGTACCTTAGTTTCCCATTGTTTCGTAGACTTATCTTTGCTGTTGGTTCTCGAAAGAAGCCAGAGAGGGTTGCGGGGCCAATTATGCACTATGCGAAGAGGCATCTTCCCTTAATGGGTAGGGAATCTAGCTTTCAGAATGGAAATCATTCGATCACTGGATCCACAGCTTCTGGTCAGCCCGATGCTGATCAAATGACTCTCCTTGAAGATATCGTAGAGTTACTACCAAACCAGAAGGGTTTGATGCCGACCAAATTCCTTCTTAGGCTCCTTAAAACATGCATGATCTTACAAGCTAGCTCTTCATGTCGAGAGACTTTGGAGAAGCTCGTTGGGGCGCAGCTGGATCAAGCAGTTCTCGAAGACCTTCTCATACCAAATATGGGGTACTCGGTGGAGACACTGTATGATGTTGACTGTGTTCAGCGGATGCTTGATCGCTTCATGCATCTAAGTAATGAAGAAGTTGAGTCTTCGTTGGATTGTCTGATAGACGAAGAGGAGCTGATCAGAGACCAGTCACTGACCCAAATGACAATGGTGGCTAATCTGGTGGATGGATATCTTGCTGAGGTGGCACCCGATGTCAATTTGAAGCCAACAAAATTCCAGGCTCTTGCTGCTGTTATCCCCAATTATGCCAGGCCATTGGATGATGGGATCTATCGCGCAATTGATATATATCTCAAGGTAAAAATTGATTTCCAACAACTATATTCAGTTATCTAAACTGTTTTCGAGAATATTATAGTTTGAATTACATGTCAAGATGCTATGAAATCATTATCATGATATACACTCACTCATTCACTCTTGTTGGTATCTCTAGTTCTACTTTTCACCCTCAAATTTCTGTTTCTGATATTTCTATGCAGAAATATACCAAAATTTGGAGTTCAAGTTTTTCTTTCAGCTTCCTTTCCTTTCTATTTATCTATATTTAGTGCATATGATGTGTCAAAAAATTTTGGCCACTTGTTTGAGACGAAAGAATTTGGTTCTTGAGATTTTTATTTGCAAAATCAGCTACCTTGGCTCGTAGAAGATACTGAGATTTTTCTGTGACACTTTTAGGCCCATAACTGGCTAACGGACTCTGAAAAGGAAGAGCTCTGCAGGCTACTGAACTGCCAGAAGCTCTCATTAGAAGCCAGCACTCACGCGGCCCAGAACGAGAGGCTCCCACTCCGAGTCATTGTCCAAGTTCTATTCTTCGAACAGCTTCGCCTGCGCACCTCTGTCACTGGCTGGTTCTTTGTCTCTGAAAACCTCGATAGCTCGCAAGACCCAAGTGGCAATCTCGCAATAGCAAGAAACAGCGTGTCCAGCCATGCTGCTGACAAAACACGAGGAGACAGCGTTGTAGCAATCGATGACATGAAGGAGCGAGTTTCTGACCTCGAGAAAGAATGCTCGAGCATGAAACAAGAACTCGGGAAGCTGAAGAAGCCAAAGGGAGGGTGGAACATCCTCAGAAAGCTGGGTTTGGGACAGAAATCGAAACCGAGTGAGCCAAAAGAAGCCAAGACATGCAACGGAAAAGGATCGTCTGCAAGATGCACAACACCAGTCATGAATGAGAGACAATAAGGAGAATGGTAGAGGTTAAAGTATCTGTTCTTTGTTTGAACAAAGGGTCATAGTTTTTTGCCAAATTCTTCTAAATCTGCAGTTATATTTTGAAGAGTTAGCTACAATTACTTGAATTGTTGGCTTTGCAGATTAGTCTATGCTGCAGTAATGGATTAGAATATGATTTATATATCTTCTGGTATTTGTTTTCAGCCTTCAGTTTTCCCTAGATTATGAATTTTATAGGCCTTCTTCTTGTAATTATTTTTTAAATTTACTGTTTTCAATAAAATTAATTGGTAAACTGTATCAGTTCTCATAGGCTAATGATCACAAAGTTTATTTTTTTGTAAATAAAAATCTTAATCCATTAAAACTATTGTTAACTTGTTCGTAAGTTATTTAGTCTCTAAATGATACCTCTAAATTGGCCAAGGAAGCAAGAGAAAATTTTCAATCTCAATTCGACAATGACACACTCGTTTACAAGTGACTATATTGTTTTGTATAAAATCACTATGAATAAGAAAATGCTAATAATCACTGTAACTTATTTTTTAATACAATTATTGAATTTAAAGTAAAGTTAAACTTCAAAATTGTTGCTGCAAATTAAATGTTTTTAAATAAAAAAATAAGTTTTAAATAAAAGGTGAGACATAAATACAATGTTGTCCCATTTTTTCCACTCCGTTAAACCAAATCAAAGTCTTAATGCATCATCAAGTTCATATCTAAGACAAAAAAGAAACTCATCGTCCTCCTCCATCATGTCGCTAGGGCCAACTCCTACCTCAACGAGCATCCCATCTATTGCCTCACGGATGACATTAAGCATGTTCTCGAGAAAGCCCTCTCGCTAGAGCCGGCTCAATTATTCTTGAGGCCTAAAGCAAAAATGATTAATATAGTATTATTTGGAGTATTTTTTTTCAAAATGGGCTTAAAGTATTTTAATTTGGGGTCTTTTATCATATTTGGACAATGTTTTTTCGATGGGCCTAAAGCAATTGTCTCACTTGCCTTATGGACGAGCCGACCCTGACATATCTTTAACTTCCGTGTCAACGAGCTCGTTAAGCACATGTTCACCCTCATTCACGTCGCCGTCCCTCTTTAAGAACTTCATCACTTATTCTCTATATTTGTAAAAGAACATTTGATGCTCGTGCTACTTAAGAATTGATCTAACAGTATACTTCATTGTTCTTGTTACCTTATCGTTAAGGTTATATACATTTTTGATATTTTTATTAAATATATAATAAAGTCACATGTCACTCATATAATAACCAACAATGGATGTTTAATTAATTTTAACTGGCGATATAAATTAACAAGTTAATCGTAGTAACTATGAGCTAGAAGTGGGTCGGTCGGGCCGGGGACATTCAACCCGATCCATACCCTGCCCGTTGCCATCTCTCTCTTACCATCCTTTTCTGCAATACAGAGCTTCGCTCTTCACCCGCAAACTTCAACCTCGCCATCGCCGACCTCACTCGAGCTTCCACAAGCTATTGAGGTGAGTTCTCATTTATTGATCCGTATGAAATTTTCTATTCAAGTCTCAATCTCTATCTCTCTTGTAAACCACTTGATTTTCTCTCTACGCCAACCCTAAATTTTGATCTCCAGCTGAGAAACCAACATCACCATCCATGGAACTGTTTCTGAAATCGAAAACGATGTGCAGGTAGATCTTTGTGTGTAGTATGCAAGCATGACACCAACAACAACAACAGTTGAGTCGCCAATGGGTCAGGCTAAGAAAACTGAAAATCCTTCTGGGACTCTCTCATTCAAGAGATGGGGTAGGAAATACCCATTTCTGAGGTATGGCCTTCCAATGATTTCACTCACAGTGTTTGGGGCTGTTGGCCTTGGCCATCTCTTGCAAGGCAGGTTCGTGCCCACTGTCAATTCCAAGTTCACACCTTTTCAAATTCTAAATAAGTTTCATTGATGTCAATTTGTGTTGGTTCTTGAAGATATATCTACTGGGTGTGAACATATAATGTAGTATTGAATTTAAGGAGCAAATGGGCACTTGCATCTTGAGACTGCATATGGATGGTATGCTTGTTTGTAGCATTTTGACAAATTATGGGCTTAAACAGTTCAACTTGCTAGGAATTTAGGTGCTAGTCGGGCAGAGAGGGCCTTTTGAAGGTTAATCGGGGATTAGTTGGAGACTAATCGTAAATTAGTCGATTACAGGATTAGTCGGAGATTAATAGAGGATTGGTAGGGGACAAATTGGGGATTAATCGGACAAGGCAGGAATTTTTAGAACACTGAGTAGACTCCTGAATGCTGAAAGAACAGATTTTGCATACAAGAAATGCTAAGGGCTATCTCTTGGTTTGTGAGTCTCCAACTTGTCTAGCATTGGTGGTATATAGATCTGGGCTGATTACACATAGCTTGTGTATCTTACCAGCGCTGTGCTCTTGTAGAAGAGATAGTAGTATTAAACCAAACTTTAATGCGATATTAGGTGTTTACTTTGTGGAATGTAGGTTACAAAATACTATTTGGCAAGGATATTAGGTGTTTTCTTTTCCTATTCTTCTAATCATGATGGAACTTTGTAGTTCAGCAAGGACATTGCAAAGGTGAGAGACGACCAGGAATGGGAGATAATTGAAACAAAAAAAGCACTGTCAAGAACAGGACCTGTAGGTGGTGCGTATAAACCCAAAAATATTTCATTGGAGGAGGAGCTGAAGGTATTGAATGCTTATTTATATAGTGTTAACAACATTTCATGCTTACAAGAGTGTATAAACAAGCAACGTCTATCTGTCTCTGTTTTTAGGCTTTGCAAGAGAAGGTGGATATAAACAAGTTCGAGTACAAGAAAATTCCTAGGCCAAATGAAGGCAAGTCACAGTAGCTGGCCTTCACGCGTGATTTCTTTCCGTTAGTGTTGCACATTAGCATTTGCTTGAAAAATATTGAGGCTGATTGATCATTTTGGTCTAGTTTCGGGAAAGTTTGATTGTCTCAACTCACCACCCTCATTTTGGCATAGTTGATGTTTCATAAAGGTTGATTAGTTATTTTATCTACTATTGTAAGGACCAGTTTCCTTGTATCAAACGAGAAAAGTAATCTAATTAATAAAATGTTGTGTAGAATTTTTTGATCCCCAGTTTTGTTTAATAACGGGGAAGCTTTCAACAGACACTTACCGTGATGTTTATACTTAATGTTTTTTTCTCTGATAGTGGTTTAGCAGTGTCAATTCCATTCTATTGGCTGCCATCTTCCCTGAAAATCCGATTGCACTGATGTCTATGTTGTTGTCTGGTCATTTGCAAGAGCTTTTAAGCCATTTGCTTCTGGAGCTTTGGGCAATCCATTGGGGTGCCCTTTTCTCTACTGATCAAGAAGATGACTAATTATATTTCACAGATTGCATTTGGCTAGATCATGGCCTGCCCTCCATGTGTGTTGCTTCCATCCTGAAGGTATGGCCAACTAAATTCAGGCACACTGTAGAATCTGAATGCAGCAAATCAGAAGAATTCAGGGCTAGATCTTGTCATTGGTTTGAATTTTGAAAGGAACAACAAGAAATGACCATTCATTGAAGTTGTTAGGGCAGTGAGGCCAATACTAGGAGCCAGCCAGTTTCTTTCTACACAGCTCTTGTGAGCTGTGACTAAGAACTGAAATATGATTTTAGGTTACTGTTTAGCCTGTTGATTCTCTGTGATGTTGCAAGACTGTTGTCGTGTGAACGCATACACACTTGGCCAAAGTCTATAATTAATTTCCAGAAAGCTGATCTGACCCACAAAGAGCATCATCTGGGTAAAGATGTAGGAAAATAGGGTCTTTTTAAGAAAGCAAGACAATAAAGGGCTGTGCTGGGTTGACCAAATTATATTCCTTTATTTTTCAATCCTTAAGATTCCATTTCTATCCAGCTTTACCATCTTCACAAAGTGAAACTCAGTGCATGCATGTTAGAGGACTTTGGGAACAACTTTCTTAAGTAGGAGAGACTGTTTCTAAGCTTAAATCAGTGACATGCAAACTGTCTTGGCTGCAGTGTTATAAGAAAACAATAGGTGCCGGTAGGATGAAGAAAACTTTATGAGAATTAATCATATTAAAACTAGTCGGACATATCGAGAATTTTTTAGAACACTGTAAGGGTGTGATTTGAATCTCGATTACTCGTTACACCTCCGAAAGATGCAAAAACAATTTCGCATTAGAACTTGCCGAGATGAGTTATATCTCTCTTAAGAATAAGGTTTTGAGTTCTTAGAGAAAATTGCAAAAACATTTCTTATACTATCAAACTTTTGCAGGAGCATACCCTCTACTTTATTAATGACAAAGAGGTGTTGTGAATTTTGATTTTTTGTGTAAAATGTGTGTAAATGATGAAATTACCCTTAACAGATAACATTAAGAATTACTTTTTAAATAAAAATAAAATTAAAAAGTTTTTCTGAAAATATCTTTTAACTAAAATTTGTATGATCAAACTTTGTAATTTAATTTTTTATTTGAATTATCTTAAGTTAAAATTTAATTTTTATAATTATATATATACATATATATAATTTTTAATATCATGGTCAATTTCGTCATTTTTGTATAAATACACATTTTGCACGACAAATTAAAGTTCACGACACTTTCACCATAAATAGAGTACATGACAAGTGTGATAGTATAGGACATGTTTTTAAAATTTTCATTTTTTTTATTCCATTACCGATAAAAAAACTAGTCAAAATAATTGAGATCAGGGATTATACATATAATTTATGGGTGAAGAATCTTTATGGGTGAAGAATCTGACCCCAAAGCATCCCTTCCCACAGTTGCAAGGCTAATTCAGTTTTCACAAGAGAAAATAACATTTCTCCTTATGTACAGTACACCAATCCAACAACACAAACCCAGAAACAAAGTAAACAGTGTTCCATTTCCATTTTCCTCCACATATACCATACATACCCCATATTATTACTTTACATATACCAGCCAGACAAGCATTTTGACAGCCAAATCAGCTGCTCTCTGCCTTTGTCTCCCAAAATAAAGTTCCAAAATAGCAGCAAAACCAAGGCACTACCACAGAAGTTACCTTGGCCTTGGTTGGGCCAGCAGAGGTTGGATAAGCCTCTGTGTTGAGGGGCTGCCCAGTAACACAGCCTGTGATCTGGTAAGCATCTCTGTCATTGAAGGGGTCTGGTAAGGCCGAACAAGGCTCGAACCCTCAGTAGAGTCTCCCCTGGCCGTTGCTCTCTGCCATGAATGCGAGCTCAGCCCCGAGAGCACATATGCCCTCCCAGACGCCTCGTAGACTTGCCTGCTAGCCATCCTCTCCTGCATTTCCTTGAGTTCCGCGTCCAATGCAATGCAAAGCCTGTCATGGCGTCTAGCGGAAACTGTCTCTGACAGCATCATCCGGCAGTTCTCTAGCGTGGACACTGCACTGGCCAGGTCTCCCGTCTCAGCTGCGCGTCGTGCCTGTGCCATGGCCTCGGCTGCCCGGAGCCTGTTCCTCTGCCTATCCACTTCAATCGACAATACCTCTTGTCCGGCAGTTTCGGGTCTATCAATCTTGAGTTCTTCCCCTTCTGATGTTACCATTTCTTTAGTCAGCGGATCCCTGTAAACACACCTCACCTTTAGCAACGACACGTTGGTTCCCGAGGACTCAGCTGGGACATTGACAGATACGAGAAAATCCCTCTCTTCATCTGCATACAAGTCCCCGACATCAATGTATCCGGAGTGCCCATCAGCCATCAGGCGGCTATGATAGCTTCCGGCCTTCAGTGATCCAAGGCGGAGACTCGGGTCTACACACTCTATTCCTACGTGCAGCTCTTGCACCACGACGCTCAACAACCCTCCTATGCATTGAGCAAATGCATCCTGGATCACCGCTTCGGTCTCAATGAAAGAAAACGTCCCGCCAGAGATCTCTGAAATCGAATGCATCGAAGACGCGTCATGATCGGCGCCAAACCCAAAGGCGTGAACCGGAATCTTGAATCCCGAGCTGTTGCCATGAATAGACAAAGGGAGGAGTAGCTGGTAGTTGGGCTCCGATTGATTACCACCGGTGACGGTGTAGGTGTCCTGTCCATCGGACAAGAGTATTATACTGGCGACCGGGTTCTTCTCCTTCCGATCATCCATCACCTTCACGCCCTTTCTCAACCCTTCGGCAATGTTGGTCCCTCCATTTGCAACCAACGAGTTGACTGCTTGAAGCGCCTGCTGCCGTCCAGTGTCAGACATCCGGTGAAGTGGGAAAAGGCGACGAGCCGTGGAGGAGAACGCTATAACTGAAAGCCTGTCATTGGATCCGAGGTTTTGTATAACAAACCCCATTGCTCGTTTAAGCAAGGCAAGCTTGGTACCCGCCATGCTACCACTGATGTCAAGCACCGTCACAAGGTCAACCGGAGCTCGGGGAGCTTTACAATGCTGTGAAAAGCTGGTTTGGTTTCTTCTGGGATTTTGTCCAGCAGCTTTCAGGTGCACCAGAACAGTAAAATCGTCGTAAGACTTGGACTTGGGAGCAGCTGAAACCTCTGGGAACGTTTTAATCTCAATCGTTCTGGTATTGTCGTTAGAAGAGCTCTCAGAAGAAACCGGTTGCATATCTATAGACTCGTCATCATCAAACATGGCCGGTTCAGGAACTTGATGTAGAGGCACAACATGCTGCCTATTCAGATTCCGTCCACGCGAAGGTAATCTACGAACCACGCTCATCAAAGCATCATTCTGAGGCCAACCAACCGGGCTGATCGGTGCCCTCTCCAAACTAGAACCCTGCAACGGAATCTCCTTCCACTTTGCCCTACAAACAGGACAAATTTGGTTTCCATGCTTAACATTCAAAGCAATGCAATGGAAATGGAAGGAGTGCGAGCATTCGGCAGTGAAAATTGCCTGCCCTCCTCCTTGCTTCATTTTTGTCAAACATATCGAGCAGGTTTGCTGCAAAAACATCAACACAAAAGCTTAACAGAGGACAAAGCTTGGACATCAATAAGTGGAAACAAATGAGATCTTAAGGGAGCTGTTTTAGTTCCTCCAAATGAAGGAGGAAAAAGGAAAGATGAAACATGTAGCTTTCTCTTACAGGTAAGGCAAGCAACAATGGACCAGAAAGTGACTTATGCATAGACCCCACAACCCCAATGAGAGGAACAAACAACAATATAGTATCCAACCCATTGGTTTTAGATTCTCCTACACATCAGTAATCAAAGTTTTCAGCAACTCTTCATTTTCAGACTCACTGATGGTTACAAAGCTTTGTGCAAAAATGATGTAACTTCACCTTCATCGGATAATAATTAAGTACAATAACTCAAACCTCTAAAGTGTATCTATTTTTGGCATTTTGGGTTTGAAATTTTTGCTCTTTTGAGGACAGAAGCAACAATAAAAACAAAGAATTTTCCTTCCACAAACTAACAGATTCTCAGCAACCAAAGAGGGGATGACAAGAAAATATCTTTAATATTCAACACTAGAAATTTGAAACTACAAGAAGACCATGTAGCTTTAGATTATTGGGTTTCTTTCTTCACTTTCTTAAAACCAGAAACACAGGAAGAAAACCCATTTTCTCAGCAACCAACCAGAGAAGAAGAAAAAAACAGCAACATAGATGAAAATGGGAGATACAGACCTTAGAGGACTTGTTTAAGCTCTTTGAGAGCTTGGTAAGGGACAGCTTGGGGTCCCAGTTGGCCGGCGAGAGCAGAGCAGCGCCGGAGAGCCTCTCGCCGGAATCCTCAAGGTCCGGCGGCGAGTCCTCTAGCGTTTTGGGAACATAGAGGCACAGATTCATCCCCAGAGCCAGCTTGGCTCTCCTCCACCTGCTTCCCATTTCAAGATCTCAAAAGAAGAAGAAAATCTCCAGAACCAGATCTCAAGGTGCTTGCTTTCTTGCTTTTGTGGCTGAACCAAGCTGAGAGAGATAAAATACCCAAATGGGCTTTAGCAAAAGTGCAAGTGGAGCTCGAAAACCGAGAGAAGAGAGGGTTTCAGTGAAAGGGTCGATTAGCAGTAACAGAGATGAGAGAAGAAGAAGAAGAAAGAAAATGGAGTTAAAATCAAGAAATGGGCAAAGGTCAAAGAAAGGAACTGAGTAGCAGAGCTCTTCTCTTCTCTTCTGGGTCTATGCGGCCATGAGAGAAGGAAAAAGAGAGAGAAGCTTTCAGGTTTTGACCTTTGGGTTTGATTTTTGAAGATAAGTAAAAGGACACAATTTATAATAATATTCTTTTTAATAAAAAAGAATAATTAAAAAGCATGTTTTTTATCTTATGATTTTACTTTTTATTTTCCTTTATCTTTTAGGAGTGAATTGTCAACACTAAAAAGGGTCTTTGATTCATGATCGAAATGTGGGCTGGATTGCATCATGTTGAATGATTTGTTTGGGCATGAGAGTCAATATTGTGCCCATTTTTTTAATCATTCGTATCTTGTGGAATTATTAATATTATTCAACTAAACTATTATTACTAAAAACAACAAAATTTCAGACACGTGATGATGCCACACGTGCACACCCTTCCATGTCAACTCTTAAATGGTTTTATAGACTGATTGACAATTTGACATTAAGGCTTGTCCTGGTCCAGATTTTAGTGAAGGGTTTGGATTTTTAACTGTTTATAGATTCCACGTCTGTTTTTATAGTTGAAAAATAATTACGAAGAGATACAAGTAAAATAAGATTAACACCAAAATGTAGGGGTGCTCATAATTAACTAACTAATTGCACCGCCTGTAAAATCGATCAAACCGTACATCGTGGTTGATGAACTGTGAATAAGTTGTTTGGTTGAGACTTTAATTTACAAAAAAACTGGTATAATTTGATTTGGTTGAGGTTTTGTAATATTATAATTGTCGGTTAACCGTAAAATCAGAACCGCGTGTGACTTCATCTTACTGATGGAGCTCATAACTTTAATCCCACATTTTCCTCCCCTCATTCCCTTTCTTTTCACATTTTTCATCTTTTTTAATATCGAACTTTTATTTCTTCGCTGTGAAAAATCATTTGTGTTAAGGTATTTTTTCATCATTAGGTTGTGACCAAATTTGAGAGCTCTTAGCTCTCATTAATTATTCCTTAATGATTTTTTTGGCCAATAAAAATAATTTTCAAAAAAGTTGTTCAACATTTTACCTGTTTTTAGTAGAAAATTGTAACATATTCATTTGGGCTTGAAAGTGGTCCCAAAAAGAGTTTACATGAGAAGCCCATTTGCTCACGGTTAGTGCGGTGAAAACCGCAAACCGACCGAAAAATCGAGCGAATTATAATCGCCAATTATTGTAAATGCGGATGTGATTATGATTTTCATTATGCAAAAACCGCAAATTGTGGATTGATTTCTGAATATTGAGGTGATTGCGGTTAACCGACCATGATCAACCCTAACAAAATGAATTTCAAAAGAATATTTTTCACCCAATATCGATATTTGACATGAGAAATGCAAATATATATATATATATTCATTTAAATATTACTAAATTAATATAAAATGACATATTTTTAATATGCTGGGTAGCTGTTTCAACTTGACCTTCTTATGTCTAAAAAAAGTTATTCAAATAAAATAGGGCCTGACATTGAATTTCTTTGAATTAGAGTACTCTAGTCTAAAAATGGATCAAAAATATTAATTCCTTTTTCCTAACTTATGATCTAAATTGGAATTTAATATTTGATTGAAATTAATTATTTGAACTAGTGAATTACTGTCTAAAAAGATTTAACCATTGAATTATCGTGATATTTAAATTTAATCATTCTAATTCGAAAACTATACAAACTCAGTTTTATAGTGATCATTCTTAAATGTCAATCAACAATATTACTATGTAACGGCGCCGTGAATGTTTTCTCTAACCCTCTTTTCGAATAATAATTAATTAGTGTTGTTGATAGTTTTGAATATTTCTATGTTGTAATGGGTCCACATTTTTCGGTTAACGAACCACGTATAGTCTATAGATATCATACAGTCATAAGCAAGAAGAAGCATTAGCTAATTTGAAAGGGTCGAGGATGGTCAAAACACGGCAACACATGTACAAGACAAGGTTTGGGATGTATCAATTCAATTCCATGTCGTCTTCAAAAACTACAACCTATAAACCAATTCATTATCGTATCTCTCTCGCCGGCCAATACCATTTTTTCAATTCCCATGCATTGGCTTCACCATATTATTTGTTTTAACGTTCATTCGCTTACATTGTCGATAAATATGCTCGGAAAAATAGTGTACTTTAAATAGTTAATATTATTTAACGTAATAGAGTCTCGTATTCTGTCTGCCGGGAGGTTGATAACTCGGTATATCAGGAGTTCTCTGGCTTCGCTGGCAAATTTGTGTAAGCACATCGAACTTGGGGGTCTCGGTTTTCTTAAAATACAATATGTCTTCGTGATGTCCCATTGGGCCGTTTGAAGGACTAGATGGCACAAAGATCTTGATCCGGGAAGAGGATTGAGGGGGATCGGCTTGTTTCGCGGAATTATTTTGGGTTTTGTGCTAGATGCTTGCTGTAAGATTTTTACGGGGTTTCTCCAGTCAACTGAGGTGGAGGTCGTGAGGTTTATAAAAACATTATTGTGTTGCGCATGGAAGTGTTTTCGGGGTGATTCTTGTAAGGAATTTGCGCGGAGTCTCAAACCGTTCAAGGTGGAGGCCGCAAATTTGCAAGAGATCATTCGTTAGGTTATCAGTTTGGAATTGAATAGACTCATAATCAGGGGAGGATCCACCGGGGACAAGGAGGGGCAGCCGCCCCCTTTGGCCAGAGATTTTGGGAACTTTTAATGTCGAATTTTGGCCGAAAATTGCATTTGCCCCCCCCCCCCCTAAATCGTAATACATATAAAAATTGTCTAAAGCTATTCAATTAGTCATGTGGTTCAGTGGTGAGAGAGTAGATCTCCTAACCATGAAAATTAAATTCGAACTCAACTAAAAAGTAAATAATCAAGTTTGAATTAGTTTATGTTATGTGCATTTAGTTTTGACGAGTCACTCGAGCTCTTGTTATATTAAAAATTCGATTTCTACTAGTTGTAATCTAACTCGAGCCCATTTTGAGCGCAACGTTGAGTCGTTGATAAACGAGTCAAACTTGAACCTAACCTATCAGGATTTGTATGGCTCACAAATCGACTCGTTTTGCATTTTTATATGCATGAAAGTTGAATTCGAACTCAACTAAAAAATAAATAATCAAACTCAAATTAGTTTTTGTCATATGCATTAGCTAAGTATTTTATTATCATGGAAGTTAAATTTCAACTAAACTAAAAATTAAATAATCAAAGTGGAATTAGTTTTTGTTATATGCATTTAGTAATTATTTTATTATCAAAATTAAAATTTTTAATTAAGTATGTTATTGATGAAATTAAATTTTTAGTTCCCTTGCCTGTTTGGCGTAGTGGTCAGAGTACTCCTTCCCAGGGTTCGAGGCTTGCTGGGGTACCTTGGGTGGGATAAGTTTATGGGTGATTTAGGATTGGTTGTAAAAATCGTTAAAAAAATTTAGTATGAATTTTCACCCCCCTTCCCTTGAAAAAATTTCTGGACCCGCCCCCGCTCATAATTGAGTCAGATTTTCAAAATGATGTGATGGTGAATCAGTCATAATGGTTCTCGAGGAGTGAAGTGGGAGGAGTTATGCTTAATTGCGATCATTTGTTTTATTTATGTCGTTTTACTTTAGTCGATTTCGTTTATGGGGTTGCTAGTATTGCTCTATTTTCTTTTATCTGAGAGTCCAGTGTGGAGGTTGTCCGGCCAATTCTTGATGTAGTACTTTAGTTTGTTTGCTTTTAAAATTTAATAAAGGTTGAGTTTTAGAAAAAACATAATAGAGTAATTAATTAATTAATTGGGTACCGTTTTGGCATGATTTGTATAGTTTGTTTACTATTTGCAACTTGACCTTAAAACATCATAATTTAGAAAACGAGGCATGTCTTTCCCTCGTTTTGTTTAGGCCCATTTGAATATTTATGGCATTGCGGTATTAGAAGTCAAAGGTTGCTCCTAAATGCACTTATTGCGAAGAAACTCCTTTACAAATACTTATTATCCTAAGGAAAACACTAATTTTTTTATTGTGACATTTTTATTTCCGGTATAGAAAATATATTGAAGAATATTGCAACCAGCTTAACATTTCACGTTTATTTAAGCGTTAGTGATGATGTCAAAAAACAATAGATTATCGTGGTTATATGAGTATTTTGAAATTTTAATACAGTGATGTAAAAGTTGTATTTAGTTGAGAGTAGTGACTTGTAAATATTTCTAAATTGTTTAGTGATATATAATTGATGATCGAAGCATTGTTCGGAAAGTTATAATTAAAAGGTGGAGTAAGTGTCATCTTGTTTGATCACCCTTACTCACTTACTTTTAATTGCAAAAGATATAGAAAGATTGCAACCCGTTTCTTCAAATACAATATTATTTATAGTGGATGTTGGAGATGACGTAATTGTTAACAATTGTTAGATCTGTACGGTGATTGAATGTTTCATAAAAAATTTCCCATGTAAAATTATAAGACATGAATGATATCATGGACTAATAGAAAAAAATACATATCATTCAATCTTATTATAGGAGGTAATGATCACCTGAATCAATTATTTTCTAAATACTCATTCAAACAGAACGACCAATTATAAATTTATAAAAAACAAGTGTTAAAATTGAGTAGAGATGTTGGTGTGAGTATTGAAGGGAGGTTTAAAAGGAGCATGCAAGAGTGATGGATGAGTCATTTCGAAAGGAGGATTCTTGAGGGATGTAAGAGCCCTAAATGGACAATTAGGACAAGAAAGCTAGAGCATTCTAAGAGTACCAACTGTTTGAAGTTGGGTCCAAACCCACCCTCCACTGTTTTCTTCATGGCTTAGTGTAGTAGGAATATATGGTAGTGGAAAGGGATCAAGAATTCAACCCAAAAATTCCTTTGTTTTCAGTATTCAAAAATGGATATGGGTTTTTGAGGGGAATCAAAATAAGTACACATACTCCCCAATGAAACGAGAATCCTGTTAGAAAAATAACAAGAGATTGTGAGGCACTATTGTCTCATAAATTAATTGAGGCATAAACCACAAACACTAGAGATATGCATTCTAGAGATTTGAGTGATTGTGAGTGATTGGAGTTTCTCTCCTATTCCCACTCACTCATAAAAAAAGTCAAGCTTTTGAAAGAAAATGCTATCAATATATTGTTTTGCTAGTTTTCATTATTTAATTTGTGAGATGGGTTGGAAAAGTTTTATTCCTCTCCCCCACAAAACAACATCAACAAGGGACCAACACAATGCCTCCTTTTTCATTTCCACCAAGAGAGAAGAGCTCACAAACCCAAGTTGAGAGAGCAAGGAGTGGAGTGCAATGGTGGAAGAACAAAAGTTACTAAATCAATAGTGTAATCATAAAATACTTATACATATAGATAGAATTCTTCATTGAAAACACGTAATAAGATGGAAACTATTAACCTCATGTTCATTACATGAAGTCTCTTATCACTTCATCCACGACTTTTAATTCATTATCAATTCTTAGTTTACTTTGTTTCAACTAATGGAGAGAATAGGATTCCCTTTTTCCACCTCTAAATTGTAAAACTTTTTAGGGGCAAGTCAACCCTCAAAACTGAACCTTTTTATATTTTATTGTTGATTGCATTGAACAAGAGGAGCCTCTGTCCTGTAAAACGGTGCTCCTACCCACTTTGCTAACATTAGGTTAAATGAAACCTGATATAATAAATCTACAAATTCTTGAAATTCTTCAAGAAAAATTAACCTTGGTTTCTCCAAAGAGGAGCATGGTGCTAAATAACTCTTCTTGATGTGTGACACAAGTCCAAGACACAGGCATTTACTAGTACTCTTAATCAGAAGATAATACAAGTTACTGGTTAGAATCCTTATAGAATTAACTGTGGCAGAATAATGTACCTACAGAAAAAATATATGATAAAACAAAGGAAAAGCTAGAGCATAGCATAGTGATAATAAAATTAAAAAGATCACTGTTTAAAGGTATCAGTTTCAGAACTACTTTAACCATGCATGATCATCAGATACTGTTAAATTACAGAGAAATGGAATAGCAAACAAAAGCTACTGGCTTTTTCCTTAATCATGATGCCACATGTTTCTACCATATCTGCAAGTCAACCCCACTGTATTGTCACTCATTTCATTATTTTTCATAAATAACATTCTACCTCTCTGTTCATGTATGTGCAGATAAAAAAAACTAGGAATAATAAGGTATGAAAATACTTGTGAAATAATAATCTGAAAATTTACATATTTTGAATGTAGGATTATAACAACTCAGGCCCTTGTTGACTAGAGAAGGTGTAAGACGAAAAAAAAAACATCATATTTAGACAAAAATGACATACAAAATTTGATTATTCTTCTGTATTTCATTTTTTTATGTTTGTGTGACTTTTCTGTACTCTGTATACAGTGAATCGTAACGGTTGAAGACAATGGAGGATTGACCAGAAACGTTACATACCTAATGTACACTCACTCATCTCTGGTCTTTCTTCCTCAGACTATCTTCCATTGCATATCCACATGAATCACGCCATTCTTGGAATTTATTAGATGGTATTTTTGGTTGATCCGCCCATTGAGCACAACATCCATGAGATTGATCTCGACGTGTCCCAGTGATTCCTGTGGAACACAACATAAAATCTGTGTTCCATGTCATAAACTGTATTGGAACTTGAAGAGCTATGCCTTGTTATGAACTAAGAGTTGCATTTTTATACCTTTGATCGTAAACTGAGTCCTGTCCGTTTGCTCATGACCTCGATGTGGATCATGTCCCGTGTAGGAGGCTCCTCCAGCATGAACTGCACTTCTTCGTTCCATAGAGGGTCTCGAGTTTTCTTGATCATCTAAGGAAAACCAATATTTGCACAAGTTAAAAAGGGTTGGTTCAAATTCAAAATATGAAAAATGTTGAGAGAAATTTTCACCTTTGTTTGCTTCTTTTCTCCTCTGAAGTGAATGAAGGCGTAAGGATTGTTGTGTTGATGACCTTCTACATCCTCAGCTCCATGGACCAGAACTGAAAGCAAGCCTGCTCCGCTCTGGGTGGTCTCGTCATCAGATGCCCTATCAGTACAACTCTCCTTTCTCCTATATCCATCCAGCTGTCCTTTGAAATTGCCACTGTCTTCTTTGAAAGGAACAAAAGTGAGCTCCACTACGATTCTCCCTCTTCTCTTCTTGTCTCGAGGATCGGTAGCGTCTGTGTTTTTTAGCAAGTCTAATGCAAACTCTCTCATCTCATAGGGCACAAGCAGCTTCAGAGGAATTATTTGCACCCCTAACCTGTCATGTGACCCAACCTGCCCAAATTAATTCCAAAAGAAAACAATGTAAATCTTTGTTTGCAGATAACAAGACAGCACATTTTGCACAACTTGGTGCTACTCACGTATTTAGCTTAGATTGTTTTCATTTGGTATATAAACATATAAACCAATACCAAAGCTGCTAAATTTTGTCCTTTTGTTTGCCATTCCTTCGGCAAGAACCAAATAGTAAGGAAAAGAAAACCTTGTCCCAGTCTTTGACTTGAAGTTGAAGAACTTGAGAGTTGGGATCCTTCACTAGGAGCTTAAAATTCTCATTCCATTCAGGGTTCAAATTCCTTCTTTTGATAGTGGTTTTCTTTGCCGGCAGCCTCTCTCCGGTCAGGCTAAGTTTAACATATGGATCAGATGTTCCAAAGATGTCCATCTTCAAGAGTTTCTGGGCGCGAACGACTTTCACGTGAAGTATCCCAACAGGCTTCTTTGTGGCAACTCTGTGTCAAGAGTAGATAAAACTGTTCAAATAAAACTTAAATGAAAAGTTCTATTACTATTTATTAAGTAGACATAGTTTGATAGCTTGACAATTTAGAACCCTTGATATTTGATAGCTAAATTCCTCTAGAGATATGTGAAGCCGGGAGGGCAAAGTCTAATGTTTTGATAAAGAAAATTTGCCTATCAAAGTAAGATTACAAATATATTAAAGAAAATTATACTCCCACCCCCACCTGCCCCAAGCAGGTATCCACTAGGATTTGAACCTCTGAGATGCTCACTTAACCACTAGGTCTAATATTACATGGGATAATTTTAGTTATAACAATATGACTCCCTTATGTCTCTCTAAAATACATATAACATCATAAGAACTGTAGTTACGAGTATATTGGCTATTTTGTTAATTACATGTTCACTGACGAATGTCTATCCAGATGACTCGACATGC
>JAYMTP010001725.1:0-22528 GCA_036897365.1 Geranium brycei
CACTCTATTCCTCTCTTGAATTGTCTTATTTCCTTCTCTCTATTGCCTCCTATTTATAGAAGAGCAATTAGGGTTTCCTTCTCCATGTAGGATATTAATTACATGGACTTTGAGTCTCCACTTATTTAATAAAGGCCCAACACTTTGATTATGCTTACATGTTATTCCAATATTGTTTTGCAAACTAACTTTTGGTTGTACTTTTAATAACTATAATTTTTGTTGAGATCCTCGCATATAAGATGGTGCAAGACTTGATTTTTTTGCTATTATTATACTTATTCGTGGACATAATGAATTCACGTGCTCTCCAACTTATTTGCATGCTAATTTTTACCTTAGTCTTAAATTTTTTACATTATTGACCCTAAATTCAAATAGAGAGGAGGTGAAAGCTTGGAGAAGAAAGAAATGAAATGATAACTATTTTGAAATTTTGAAAAAATAAATAAATTTTTGGTCGTCCTATATTTAAAATAAACTCAAAACTAACTAAATCATAAAAAGAGTAAAAAAAATACACTACTTCCAAAATTTGTTGTAGTAATCAAACATGAATATGAGCATATGCTCAGCCCCAAATTTTAATATCGTATTAATAATATAATAAATTCTACCTTGAGACTATTAGATCAAATTAATTTAACCAAAATAAATATCCTCACCCGTATCATATATATTTCCTGTAGTGCAAACGTCAGAATATATTATATATAATATATATATCACAAAATAAGCCCTTCGTCGACTGTGTTTAATAGTATATATATATGAACCAACACAAATTAAGTTTTATTTTTTTTTTGAAAAAAACTGATTTTTTATCTTTTGAGAGAGACATGGAACATGTTTGGCGCTAACTTTTTCATGGATTTGAAAGAACGAAAACCCCAACAATGAACAAAACAAATAAAATTCTAAGATTGACACTACCGTCACTTCATTTAGATTTAACTAATTATATATCGATCAAATTAAAAAGAGATTTGTTTTTGCGATGATCTTTAGGCCACGATAGAGATATATATATATTAAAGATGTGTTTGATAGAGATACAAGTTGAATATCTATGCCACGTTTAATTTGGATTTATCTCTACTTCATTTGGCTCTTTAATGTAAAAGAATAGTATAGCTTTTAATGAATTATAAAGACTATTGTGTTTGCAATCACAATATTTGAATTTAGACTAATTACTTGTTGGCAATTCAACTTAATTATTATTACTATAGTGATGGATTGAATTATTTTAAGTGGTAATTTGGTTAAACTTTTGTCTAACCAAACTATTTTATTTACATGAATTGGTTTATAGCATGCATATGCAGTGTTATGAATATCGGCGATATATTATAATTTTTCACTTTCTCGCGACGATACCGCGATAATCAGCGAAAATACTGGTCAAAGCTGGTCAGCTGGGAAAATTCAAATTAAATATGGTGTAATTCGATCTAATTCGGTCTAGATAAGTTGATTTTGATTAAATATAATTAATCTCGGTGTAATTCAATTTAGATAATTAATTCTAATTTGACATTTAAGTTATAAAGAATTACATAATCCAAAATAGTAATTACTGACAAATCTAAAATTAAAATGATCAAATATAATTCATTTTGTCTTTAATAAAAAATAAATAAGATTATATGTGTATTTAATTATTTATTTATCACAAAATATGTTTTGCCATAACTTTTTCGCAATTTCCTCGAGTTTGTCAAATTTCCCTTTTTATCAACTAACAGATATATCTCCGATTCCACCACCCTACACACATATGTTACACGTACACAACAAGGAACCGTCGATTTGCACAAATAAAAATTCCCAATAATGTAATCTATCTATCATTACAAGAAAAAAGCGTTTGTGCTTTTTAAGTTTTTTATAATTTATTTTTACTTATATACCCATGCATTTCCAATATCTTATATACGTTCGTCATCGACTTTAATGTGTCAAATGAGGGTACAAATTAATATATTAGTTGTCACGTGGGTCTTTTATGTGTATCTATAAAAAACCACTCCCCTATCCAATAATAATTAATCTATTAAATTGTTGGTTGCTTTCTCAGAAATACAAATCTATTTATTCGGCGGTACAAATAGGACCCAATTCCATTAATAAGTGGGATTGTTGTGAGAAAAATAAATGGGCCCAACTATTTTGCAGGGACGTGATATTAAAACATGTCATTATATGGAGTTTGTTTTCGTTAAAATAGCTTCATTTCATTTTATTTTTTTAAAAAAGTTACATCTTTCACCATCTAATTTGTAAAATATATATTTCCGAGGTCAAAAGCACAATAAGTTATTAACTTATTAAATAACTACAAGAGATTCGTGCACTTTGCTTTTGGTGTGGTGCATGTAGTAAAGATTAAATCATGATATCATATTAAATATTTACCAGAGAAAATTGTAATACATGTCCGATGTTATCACATTTTTGCAAGCGCATGTTATGTACTTTGCTAATTACAAAAATGTGCTATGAATATTGATTTCTTTTGAAAAATACTAGTATTTGTACAAAAATGACAAAATTGCTCATATTAAAAATTATATTTATAAAAGTATTTTTAAAAAAGTATTTTTTAACTTAAAAAATAATTTAACTAAAAATTAAATTACAAGTTTTAATTATGCAAATTTTAGTTAAAAAATATTTTCAGAAAAAATTTCAAAACTTTTTATTTTTATTTAAAAAATATTTTTTAATGCTAAGAGTAATTTCTTCATTTACACACATTTTGAAAAAAAAATTACATTATTTTTTGTAAGTAACAAAGTACATGACATGTTATTACAAAAGTGTAATAGTATAGGGTATATATTTTGCAATTTTCCCTATTTATTATTTATAAGTTGAAATTGATGAATATAAGTATTAAAATGAAAACCATTAAAGTTATAATTTTTTTTATATGAAATATAACTATAGTATAGTCGGGAAATTAGGGTTGTGGGTGGCAAAAGAGTGACAAGGATGATCTCATATATTCCCATATATAGAGACCCTCCATTATTGGCCCTAGTTGAGGCTAGCTCATAAGTGTATATATAATATGTATTGCACCAACCAATAATAAGAGTTAACAAGAATTGGGTTTTGAGTAGCTATGAAGATGAAACAAGAGCAAGAAGAGTTGATAAGGTTGAGCAAGGAGAAGAAGAGGTACAAGTACAAGGATTGCATGAAGAACCATGCAGCCAGCATCGGAGGCTACGCCGTCGACGGTTGTCGGGAGTTTTTGTCGTCGGACGAGTCTTTCAGCTGCGCCGCCTGCACTTGCCACCGCAATTTCCACCGGAAAGTGATCGTCGTCACCCATCGCCGCCTTATTCCTACTTCAACTCCTCCTGCTCCTCATCAGTGATGGTTCCATCTCAAAATTTGAAAAGAAAAAAAATATTACTTATGATTATGATTATTAATATTTATTATTTATACAATATATGCTTCTTGTTATTGGTTGTATTTCGCTTTTGATGTTATATATGTGTTATAATTTGGATAATATAGTGATATTTCTGAAGAAAACATAAAATTTGGGAAGCACTATTTTCGACTTGTTTGATTTGTTAAAATTAAAAGCACTACTTTAAATATTTTCGACTTGTTTGATCGGTCTCCAATAAATATTCGATTCATTATTTGTTAATTTTTCATAAATTATTTAATATGATTAATTTTTTTATTAGTCTCCTTAATTCTTCATGAATTCTCATGAAACTTTCTCGTCCGATTGATACCTAATATTTTTAAGACACTAATTAAGATATTCTAATTTAAATCACCAATTCACATGCAAGACAACGAAAACTTACCCAACTTTAAATAAGCAAATAGATATATAAATCAATACTTGTAAATGCAATGTGCAAAAGCTTGATTGACAAATTGATTAAGCAGTGAATTATGATCAATGTTATTATTTCATATTTATTTTTCATTTCTTTCCCATGATTGGTCGCATGATAACAAAGATATTGAATTTGGCAGAACTCGGCATATCTCAATGGGGTAGATGACGAGATCACTATCCCCAATTTCATCCCTATAGATAGACAAAAATTTATGAATCTGTCACTAATTACACCCCGACTCTGCAAAGAGATCGACAAACACATGATGAGGGTTTCGAATAGTTGAACCTCCTGTAAATCTACTCGTCTGTTATCCACTCATTCTCTCGGACTCAGGATCACGACCACAGATTAATTATATATCTCTCGTGAACAACATACAGTTACTTATAAAATCATTTCCACAATCATTCAACATAAAAGTTTAATATATAAATCATTCAATGTCAAAAATACAAATTTAAACCCTAACACCCATGATTATCGGGTTTTAGCATATAATTATGGAGCTACAATTCATGAATATTCGGATACTGTAAACAAATCTAAGAGAAAAGTAGAAAGATGAAACTTTATAACACGGATTGGTGGAATCTCCTCAATCCGAGCTAATTCCGTCGATTCGTGTATTGTCCTTCAATATCTTCGATCCCAACGCGCAAATATCGCCTCCAACAGATGCTCAAACTCCTCTCAAAGCTGTGTAGTCGTCTTCTACTCTCCAAGTCGCACATTTTACTCTAATTTCCTCCAAAATTTTATCCCCAAATCTTAAAATCAACTAGATATTTATAAAGAAAAAAAATAGGAAAATCGTGACTTATGGAGTGCGGTTAACCCGTTTGTAAACTACCAACTAGTTTGTTTGATTATAAAACACCTTATTTGAAAATTGGAGTTAATGAAGTATGAAATAGAGAGTTATTAAGAAAATTACATTTGTATGTAATAATAAAACTATCCTATACAAAATGTAGGGATAAATCAGTTAGGACACTCAGCTAAACACATTTTGTACATAAATGCATTTAACATTTGTTTTGTCAGCTCATCAAAAATTTATATTTTTGTGCTGTTTATGAGCAAGTTAGCAACTTCGCTCTAACCACCTTATATGACGGGAATGCAGGAAGAAGATGAATTTTTTGGAGTTTGATGGACCATTTTGTCAAAGGATAATAATGATACTTTGTTACACCTAACAATAGCGAAATGACATTTTCATATCCTAACTAATTTTCTTTCTTTTTTAGTACTTTGATTATTTTTATTAACAACTTACCCCTAAAATGCTTAAAATACTTAAATTACCCATGATTTTTATTTCAATTCTGCTCGATTTACTGCGGATCGATAGTAAACCGGAATTGAATTTGAACTTGGTTCAAATTCATAATAGACTCATACTCCCTCTCCATCTTCTCGAACAAAACCACATCCTCGATGGTGCGACCGGCGCGGACCATTCGGCCGACGAACTCCACGAGAGACTTCAATTTGTCAATATATGAAAGTTAGGGGGTTATAATTAGGTGTAACAACGTGTTTTTAACCCTTTGTCAATTATTGACGTAACAAATATGTATTTTGAGTGAGGAAGTAAGATTAAAAAAAGTCTTTACATGCAAAATGTGTTGAGTTGGGTCCTAAACTATATTTTCTTCCTCTCAAGAGTCAAAATTGAAGACAATGGGGCAACCAAAAACATGAGTTGAAAAACGGCGGGTTTTATCCTCTCAGCTTCTTCCTCTTCTTCCCAACACCACTTTGTCCACGCCTCACCATTTCTCAACCCTTAAACTCCCAAATCGATTACCCATCAATGGCATGTCTGCAAGAACACCGTCAACATTGCCGAAGACGTCACTCAGGTCCAGCTCTCGATTTTTTTGACTCCACTTATTAGGAATTTGCTTCCATTTCATTTTCCAAAAACTACCCATGAATATGCTGTAGAAAAGTTTTCATTTTTATGCTTGTCACATGAAAGACTGTTGAAATTTCTACCCCTAGAAATCCCAAGATTTTTTTTTCTTTTTCAAGTGGGTTTCTAGAATTGAGAGTCTATGGTGTCTTTTGTTTCGATTTGTGGAGTTTTGTTTCCTACAATTGTTGATTGGTTACTTAGAATTGTGTTGATGAGCATAGAGGTTTGCTCAATATTGTGTTTGTGTGTGTTGTATCTTAATTTTTAGTTTACTTTAGATGGTTACATAAATGTCTCTCTCCTAACCTCGCTGTGGCGGTAACATTATGTTTTGGGCCACACTTTTACTGATTTGAGCAATTCTGACGAATTGATACAGTTGATTTGGAGAACACCAATGGTGTATCTCAACAAAGTTACACAAGGCTGTGTTGCAAGGTTTGCTGCAAAACTTGAATTTATGGAACCTTGTTGACGTGTCAAAGATAGGTAACCTGCTTGAGATGAAGTTGTTTCAGACCCCTATCTCGGTGCATTGCAATACTCTGCTCATTATTATCTTAAATGAATATGTTAACTTAGTATTTAATGGAATATAATCCATCCATAACTTCACTATTATCTGTCAAGTAATGGGCGACAATGCCATTTACATGGTGTGCTAGTTGTAAAAGCTCCTACTGGCTAACCAGATATATACGAGAAGTGAACTCATACCATCTGTCTGACAATGACTATGTTTCAGAATCGGTTATAGCATGATATGTGATGCCGAGGAAAGAGGAGTGATTGCTCCTGGTAAGGTCAGCCTTGTCCTTATGTTGCTTTCACTTGCTATAATGAGCTGTTTATATCGTATGTCATTGTCAGGCACATTATGTTATATTGTTTGGGATGATTTTACATTTTGTCAGTCACATCTTTGGTATTCTGGTAAATAATGCACGATATGCTTTTTGTCAATCTGCAGACTACATTAGTTGAACCAACTAGTGGCAATACGAACATTCTTCTACGCGCATTCGGAGCAGTAGTTGTTTTAATTGACCCTAAGAAAGGGCTGACAAGGGCTGTTGATAGAGCTGAAGAAATTGCTCTCATCATGCAAAATGCTTACATGTTTAAACAATTTGACAACCTGGCCAATACAAAGGTTATTGATAGTTATGTGAAGGGTTGTTTTGCTATGTACTTCCTTCTAATATCTGTCATGCATAAGCGTTTCTACCAGGAAGTATTCTATCTAATCCTGTTTCACTTATATCATCTACAGATTCACTTCGAAACTATAGGGCCAGAGATTTGGGAGGATATCATGGATTGTGTTAAACACATTTGTAGCTGTAATTGGAACTGGATGCTACCTGAAGACAATGAACCCAGATGTTCAGGTTATTAATATAATTCATTTATTGAGGAACAGTTGAATTTGTGCTCCAAAACATTGATAATTTTTCTGCATAGTCCATTTCTTTTTGTCAAAATGCTGTAGATGTCTCTTTTGTTGATACGGAAGATTTAAGTTTCAAATATAGTCTCGAGTGTTTAGTTTATTTTTGAAGTTGGAGGGTCTGAATATGAAGGAAAATTAATGCAGTCAGCTATGTTGATAAGCTTGTACCTTTTGGATTTGATAAGATCACATCTTTTTCCTCGGCTCAAGACCTAATAGGGACATTTTAATCAATATAGAGACCTTCTATAGATTACTGCATTTCATTAGGGTCGGTGTTTGGAGGTTATTATATACAGATTTGGTTTGATGGAGCCCATAAGTGGGTCAACAAGCGTAAGGACAAAAGTATCTTTCATTGTTATCAATAACAACCTAGCATTATCCTAAACAACGTCATGGTTGGCTTTATGAATCCTTTAGCACAACTTCACGATCTTCTACTCATGTTCTCCTCCACTCAATCCTATTTAGGTGACAATGTAAGCACTATGACCCCAAGATGCCAAGAAATGATTAACTAAACTTAGTGACTCAAGTAGCAGGTAGAACAAGACTCACTGTGGAAGAAGGTAATTTGTGCTAAATACAGGTGGAATTTCAGGGGAATGGGATATTGGTCGCTGCGACAGCCCAACAGCTTCACTGCTTCTCAAGCATATATTCTCACTCTCAAGGGACGCCAAATTCTCGTCCCTGTTCGGATCGGCGGGTCTTAGGTGGAAGCTCGGTTCAGGTAATAGAATACTCTTTTGGGAGGACCCCTGGACATCACATCACTCCCTAGCAAGCCAGTTCCCAAGACTCTATTGCTCAGACGACCGCCGCTAACTCTCCAGTCAGTGCTTTATGGAGGAATGGGGAATGGAGTGTTCTATTTAGAGGGCGTCTTGGCCCCAGGCTTGCCTCTGATGCGCAAAATTTAAACGCCCTCCTTGCAGATTTCAGCCCTGACTCACAGCGGCTGGACTCTCTGAGCTGGGTAGAGGACTCCAAGGGATTCTCGGTTCGAAAAGCCTACTCTTTACTGGATTCAGGCTTAGAAGATCCCGTTCCCTGGGCCTCGGTTTTGTGGAGTTGTAGGACCCCTCCAAAGATGCAATGTTTCGCTTGGCTGGCAATCCATAAAGTTATTCCAACCCGCTGCTTTCTCGAATCCAGGTTGTCCCGGTTTCTCTGGCAGATTGTTTCTGCCCTTTTTGCAAGAGATTCTTTGAAGACTCATGCCACTTACTGCTTCATTGTCGTTGGGCACGACTTATTCGGAATGCCATTTTCCGCTGGTGGGGTGTTCAATCTATTTTACCAGCGGAAGTCTCACAACTTCAGGTCAGTTGGCCACATATGATCCCGTCGAGACAACACCGGCCTCTTTTGTGTCCTCTTTTCAGCATCGCTCTTTGGCATAGCTGGTTGGCTCGTAACTCTCTCATCTTCGACGGAGCTGGTCACTTTTCTCAAGATCAAGCATCTGAGCCTATTTATTCATCTCACTCACAATGCGGATAGAGGAAAGCTCCACCAAACAGTCCAGGCTTGGAATCAGTCGCCACTGAGACAGTCACCAGCAACTTTTCTTCACCAACTCTGATCGGGTGGCTGGCTCAGCTTTCTATTCTTTTCCTCTTTGCCTTTTGTTTTGTTATAGCTTATTGTCGGGGGTTGGTTTCTTGGTTTTTCTTATTGTTTCTGGGTAGCGCTTTCTTTTCTAGGTAGCTTACTTATTTAGTCTTTTCTTGTCTTTATTGTACTTATTTTCTCGCAATAAAGTTCCTCAACTTATAAAAAAAAAAGGGTACCACAGAGAAATACTAGAACTACTACTAATTCAAAACACAATGCCTTTTTTCCCTGTAAGTTACTTAATAACGCCTTCACTTTCATCATAATTTGTTGCATCCCAATATTAAGATATGTATAGAAGGAAAGAAAAGTTTGACGGTTCTTGAACATTTTCTCAATACTAAACAAAGTAAAATCTTGCCTGCTAGGGTTGGCCAAGTGAGCATCTTACCTCTTAAGAGATCAGAGTTCAAATTCTAGCGGATACCTGTTTGGAGCAGGTGAGGGTTAAGGGATGGGGTTCTCTTTAATATATCGGTAATCCTATATTAATAGGCACTCTTTAATATAAGAAAAAGAAAACAAGTAAAAACGTGTCTGTTAAGTCGTGACATGGGGAAATAAAATACCCACCTTGTCAAGCCCTATTAATGTAGTGTTGTTATCCAGAAATTAATTTTTTTGTTCAATTTCACCATTATTAATCACATCAAGCACACTGCACACCAACAGTTTAAACATTTCTCTTTATTCATTAGAATAACAATTTAGTTCCACTTCAATGTAGTTTTCAATAGGGAACTTCATACATGGTCTTCATGCGACAAAAAAGTGGTAGCTTTAGCATGGCCTAAGTAAGCATTAAAAAGTGTTGTTGCTACCTATTTGTGGATGTTTATATTCCAAGGAAACAGGATGCTCTATTGTCTCATTACATGTTTGTTCACTTAGGTAATTGGAGTGGAACCTGCAGACAGGAGAGTAGTTTCAGGAGAAAACCCAGGTAGAAAGTAATAAAAGATTATGCTCCATCACCTATTTTAACTATGCTGGTTCTTACTTTTGAAAACTTATCTGGCTTTGGCGCTCAGTGCTCACAATGTGCAATGTACTTTCTTGCAGCGTACGCGCTGAGCATTTTGGATGTCAGATTAGTTGACGAGGTTGTCAATGCAATATTGCTTACTTTTATTTGACATATCTCTTGGTTTCTGATATTCATGTAATATGTTTTATTGATTGATCTCATATATTAGTTGAATGGGCAATTCCAGGACTATAACACATCTGTAGTTATTGAATTCAAGTAGTTTGACAAGAAACTGGTCATTTATTGTAATTGAAGGTCACCAATGATGAAGCTGTTGAAATGGCAAGGAGATTAGCATTGGAAGAGGGTCTTCTGGTAGATTTCAACTCCCCTTCTATTTCCCTTTATTTATTAACAAATGTTGTTTACATTTGTTTCTCCATGTTCACAAATCACAGTTGACTGTAATAAATCATTATCCAAAACATATGAAGCTCCCTCTCTTAATGGCATATATATGCTTCTTTTTCATGATAATTTGCCTTCCATGTCTGTTGGAGACTTGATAGAGTTCACAACAGTGTTCTAAAAATCTCTGACTTGTCAAATTGGTCCCTGACTAATCCCTGATTAATCCTCATAAGACACTCTCCACCAAACTAGAGCCTAGCGTTTTTTTAGAAAACTCCTTTAAAATTATTCAATTTTTTCAGGTGCAAACCTCTCGCAGGACAATTTTAGCACTAATCGAGGAGGGCTATGGAAACGAAACAATGCAGGAAAGAGTTATCATCCAAACACCAATCAATCCTGTAAGTCCAAAATTTGTAAGAACACTAGCTACCACATCCATGCATATATAGATGCCATATATAATAAATTTCATCTTTACCTCTCTTTTTCTCTTTCCTTCCATGCTGAGAAAGCCATGGAAAATTTTGGGAGAGCTAAGAAACCAAAATTCACTCCACGAATGGAAATAAACTTTGCCTACACGAAAAGCACATTCTAAAACTTTGTTCTGTGTCTCCCTAGAATTTAGATTTTTGCTACATTGACTATAAATGTTTGTTTTCACATGCAATTATGAGTATGAATTAATTTGAATACCTGATAGTAAATGTTTATTGGGATGGGAGGGTGAGTATGAGTAGACTTACCCTCTTTTTGAGCAAAGTATTGAATTATTGTTGATATTGATAGGTCATTAGGGTATTAATTAAGGGCTTCAAGTGTTTCAATACCTTCTCCAATGGCAATCTCTCATGGCCCATTTGCTTACCCTAAAATGAAGGCCACTTCAATGCAGTATAGACTTGTGATTGTGGAACCCCATTTCATTTTCCAACTTATTGCATAGATGGTGATCTAATTTAAACTCTTGATGCTGATTTGGAAGTGTTGTATTCAAATAATTGATGTAGGTTTTAATCACATACATTATTGATATCGGCTAATTATTATTTAAAATGCTTTTTTTGTTCGTATTCAATGTATATATACTACTTTGTTTTGTTTTGAACACTCCTATCATGGTGTGAATAAAGTTTTAAAATTTGGAATTGAGGAAAACTTGGCGAGATAAAAACTCGAAGAGAAATCGACGAAACTCGCTTTGTATTAATTGAAGATCATATTTATACATGATAAATATATTCATATATAATTCACATAAAAGACAAAAAATTATAATACTTGGGTAAAATAAGGTATTTTCAAACAAATTTATAAGTTTAATATAAAAGCCAACTTTAATTGAGAAAATTCTGCAAAATTAAATTACCGAAAACGAAGTTTAGTTTGGGCAACTTAATTTTACCGAGCTCTCGGAATTTCATAACACTGGTGTGAATCCATAAAATTTGGCAGAAAAAAGAGTCTGGATTTATGGTAATGAACCAAAAACTTCATTTTTACCCCAAAAAGAAAAGAAAAAAAGAGGCTACTATGCAACAAGAAAGCCATTTTCACCACTAAGTATAAATTACTGGCTAGCTTCATTGAATTTCTTGCCTACACATTTGTCCCGCATTTCCTTGCCCATACTTCCCATTGAAACTTGTAATGTTATGCTTGCACAATTAAATGTAATGTAATGGTTGCATTGTTTTTAAACCCAATGATTTTTATGTAAGAAAAGACAAGAATTTGTCACTTTTGAGTTTGATGTGATATATTGTTTCTTTTAAATATTCATACATTTGTTCTAATATCAAATCAAAATATCATCTGATTAGAAAATAAAAATCAATAGACGAACAACTCAAAGTCTTTATAAATTGCGACCAGACTTTAACATCCTTTGTTCATACATGAACAGGAACAATAGTGCCTTTGAAGGAAGGGAAGCCAAAACTTCTTGCAGACATATCCTATCTTTTTTATTTATTTTTCCTTGAATTTTCATGTTGGGCCATTGGTTTTGACATTGTCTCCAATTAATTTAGAATTTGTATCATTCTCACCCATATAATTAATTTGCTTCCACTAATAAAATATTTTGAATCAAATCACATGCATATGTATCTCTCACTTGACATCTAAAGATCAGAAAGGTTCACATGAGCCATAACACTTTCCCTAAAAGATGAGGCCACTGAAGCATCTATTTACCTCTTTTAGCTCTGCATGACTTTTGTGACCTTATCCTTTTTTTTCTTCACTTCCATGCCTCTGTCAATCACTATTTCCATTCAATTTTCATATTGCATGTCATTGTGACTAATACTCTATCACAAAACTTCAATTATTTGTCCAAACGAGCTTTGTTATGAACATGTGTTGTAAAAAATGTTATGTGCTAATCAAAATGATAGAAATCCTGAAAAATGATTGAAGAAAATTAATTGTTTGATCATGGATTGATACTAAATTTATGGATGACTATTTGATAATTAATTGAGACTAATTGGATTAGTTGGAGATTTTCACTAATTGTGTTGAAAGAATTGTTAAACACTATTCTCCCTCACATGTTTATTTTTGCAAATTTGAACCTGAAGTGAAGGAGAATTTTTACAAAATAAAAATACAATTGAGAGTTTGTAAAAAAATAATTATAAAGAGATGCAATTTTCCCTAAAAAAATAGAACCTCAAAAACTTAACCTTCATTAGATTTGGCTCCTTTGATTCATAATTCAAACACAGAAAAAAAAACAAGAAAACGAGGACAATTTGATGATCACAAACGTTAATGAGTCAAAAAACTCGGATTCAGCTCCATCATCTCCTCCTCAACATGACCGTTTGATTCATCAAAGAGCCACTTCTCGAGAACCGAAAGCTGAGGATCACATCTCTGCTTCCTCGTACTATCCAGAGAACCATTGTCCCCTTCCTTTTCTCCGTCAGCATTTCCTGAGTTCTTGGAACCAGAATCGCAGGACGACTTGTTGTCCCATGTAACATCATTAATGTTGTCAAATGACAAAATTGAACCGTAGTTTTTGTTGTTTTCTTGATTGTTGGTCTTCGGGGAAGTTCTCATCCAGCCTTCGAGGAGGCGCGAGATGTTCTCCGCGCTCGAAGGGTGGTTATTAGCTGATGATGATCTTGATCTTGATGACGATGGTGATGATTCTGATGATCCCGCGGCGGCGATGGTGTTGTGTGGTGCCGGAGATGATTGGAGCTTCTTCTTCAAGTGGGTGTTCCAGTAGTTCTTGATGTCATTGTCTGTTCTCTGCGGGAGGTAGGAGGCTATGGCCGCCCATCTGCAAGAATCAAGAATCAAGAAAGCTGTTTGGCAGGCAAGAAAGTCCAAGAAAGTTAGGATTCTTGATTGGTTGATTGATTACTTGTTACCCAATAGGGTTTGCAGGTGGGTGATGATGGATTCCTCGTGAGGGGTGAAGTTGCCTCTCTTGATCCCGGGCCGGAGGTAATTGGTCCATCTGAGCCTGCAGCTCTTGCTGCACCTCAGCAACCCTGTTTGGCAGGTGAGAAAATGAAAATGAAAAAACGAAGATGAATTGGAGAGTGTTAATTAGTATAATACCAGTGTTCATAGGAACAGATCTCCAATTGGAAGGGCCATGTTGTTGGATGTAGGAGACAAGAATGATGTCTTCTTCAGGAGTCCAAGGACCTTTCTTGATTCCTATTTTCTCACAGCAAGGACTTGGAGGCCTCCCCATCCCTCTTCACCCTTTTTCCCTCACCTGCTTCTTCTTATATGGACTTCCCATCAACTTTTTAACAGGTATGACAACGAGCCAGGTTCGAAGCGAGTTTTGTTATTCTTAACTCTCGACTCAAAAATATCATGTTCCTGTTATATTCGGAATATTATATTTTTTTATAAGAGTGGCAATGTTGTGGGTTTGTAATCCTTTCTCTTTTTCATTTTTTACCATTAATAATTTAAATAGTAATATCTTTAGAGAATCTGTCACTTCACTCACAGCCTTTAGTTATATCATTCGTGTTAGACAGAGAATAAGAAATTCATTTTTGACATCTTGTTTATGCAAAGGACTTTTTTGTATATCATTCATATAAGTTTATACACGTGTATTAGTTTGTATTGGTGTGGAAACAAGAATTACATATGATAGCAAGTGTTCATTGTGAGAACATTTCAAGTTCAACTATCTTTATCTTTTTGATGTAATTAATAGTGCTTTTAAGATACCACAATGATGAATCACATGGTGACTTTTGATATAAATGTGGCAAGCCATGAAAACCAAAGTAACAAGGTAGGTTGAATATAATTGAGATAGTTGCTAAAAAGAGGTGACATGAGTTTGCAGCTATGGCTAGCTCACCACCTAAGGTTGGAAACTTAAGTCTTAATTAATATGTGTTTATGACTTCTATTTCTCTATCCATTTGATGTCAAGTGTGTGTCCAGTACTTTTGTGGGTTGATATCTCAATAATGCACACTACTTTAGTATTCAATTTTACTAAATGACTTGTTCTATTGGCTTCACCCAAACAAAAATCAATTAATACTGATGCAATTTCTAGTTATTGGAAAAATTATACCATGATTTGGATGATAAACAAATCTAGCACAAAATCATCAGAGTTTTGCTTAAGCTTAAAAATGTTAAACTCAAGACTTGAATATGATTAGATTATTGTAATATAATATATCTAATTAAATAATTATTAAACGAGTCAACTCGTAAACTTATCGTAATTTGAAAAGTTGAACTCAAACTCTATTATAATAAATTCAAGCTTAATAAAAGGCTCGAAATGAGGTGTGTGGATGAAGATTAGGTTGAGGTTAATCTGTAATTATCCTTTTATTGTTTAGATACTGGAAACAAAATGAAGAAAAAAACAGAATAAATCAAGCCATTGTAGAAATTTCACACCTTGGCCAATTATAACAATACACAGTAATGATTTGTAAATGTCATCCAGAACTATAAAACCATTTAAGACAAATAAAAACAGATCACTGAGCTCATCAGAATTTTCCAGCAGAGAATTATGAGATGAAGACTATGCACCAGAAGTATATACTGTTCATTGACCAAACTGTATGATAAGCAGTTACATTCCACTTACATAATTTTCTCCTCCATGGAATAAATTCAGCAAGAGAAAGAAACATGACCTTAATTGATATTTAAACCTTTGAAATGGACCTTAGATACAAAGTTCAATATCATACGAATACTAGGAACAAATAAGTACAGCAATTAAATCTTCACCTTAAAATTCCGACCAAACCTGAATCACCGGCATATCTCAGCCTCAGCTCAACCAAAAAGTTAAGAACTCTGTTTGGCAGGCGAACATTATGTGGTCAACCGGGACAACCCATATAGAAAAGATATTGATTATGCTTATGCTACAATATGATTATGCAGTATGTACCAAATTCTCCGCTGCTTTTCTGTGCTTCATTTCCAAAAACAGCCCTAGTACTTGCACATAAAGCATCAATTTATTAACATCTTTTAGATTCAAAACAAAATCTTACTAAAAAGTCCCGAAACTTTATATGCACAAGTGAATAGCTATTAGCAAGATATATGTTGCAGAATGAGGCCATTAATGCATACTAAGTTACCTGGTCCTTCATTCCCAATGCAATGGAGCAAGCTAGCTAGGAGTCTTTAATGTTCCTGTCAAGACAATAGCTCTATGGGCTGCATCAAATTGAATGTGTCAATTTGTAAGAGCACATGCAATGTCAGACCTTCATTACCAATGAGTAATTCCTCTTTTCCTTTTCGTTACCACTGTAAAACTATTTTCAACAAGAAGAAGCTTACATATCATGTACATTGATTGTATTGATTTTTAGTACTAACAAGATTTGGTGCAGTATTGATTGCACTACACCTTCCTGTGAAGTCCATGCAGATTTGAGTGCATGATACAATAATATAGCTAAACTTTAACATTACCATGTATCCAAAATAATCTGTAGCTGATCAAATTTGATTTCAGTTTGATGAAATGAAACAACTGGTAAAATGCATGGAAGCTAGATGTTAAGAACCTAATACTATTGCATGTGAATGTGAATGTGACCGTAGATGATAAGAGTGCAAACCAGTCCCGGAAAGAATTCGCCAAATTGCAGCTCTGCCAGTAACCATGTAGACAATCTGAAGATGAGAATGTGGTTCTCTCCCTTCTAAAAACAAAATCTTGAAACCGTATATAACCCAACAGTTACCAAGTGGACATGCATATTCATCATTGATTAGGATCAAGTTTTCTTAGGACAGCCAGTTGCCTATCGTGTTTTCAAGCAATAGAAAATAACTTGTATCTCATGAGATGAAATGAACATTCTACTCAATAATTCACCTCTTTTATTGATGGGGATTTTATTTGTATCTATAAGCTAATATACATCTTTGATTGCAGGAAGCTAATGGAAAAGGAGGGAGTATAAACAATGGGAGAGAAGGAAATGCTAAAGTTCATTCTATTCATGCTTGAATCTGACTGTTTTCACTCGTACACTTAGGCTATATGTTTTCAAAATCAATAACGGTAAACCAATTTCAATTCAGTTACAGTGCTCATCAGAACATGCTTAGAGTTAGATTCATTCCTACTGTATTCCACAAAGTTCCAAAGTGATGACTTTATAAAGACCAAATAGCACTGAATCATAAACTAATATATACATAATTTGTAGAATCTTAATCAGATCAGATGTCCCACAGTCAACAAGAGACACAAGTGCCTTTACTTGATGAATCATGAGGGAATGTTAAGAGCATAACTACACTATATCTTTTGCACTTTGTTCTTTGTGATACATTTTTAAAGCCCTATCATGACCTTAGTGGATAAGGCTACTAAACAGAATCTAAATGCACCGAACTATAATTTCTAGGACAAGAACAATTGTTCTAACAACCCTAGCAAGCATGTTTGAGAGCATGAAACAGCAAAGCAGTAGACCCAGTTTTTTCTTCCATCATTTATATGCACAACACTCTTTTTAAGTAATAGGAACTCTTATTAAGTTAGGGATCGTCCAAGAATGCAGAATATGAACAAAAGACACAAATCTACAACCAAACACTATATCTATGAAGCAACATACTAAGCACAAACAATAAAAAGTATATAAGACAATCTGATTAGAACATACAGCAGTAATATGAAAAGTTAATAGTGATAAAGCATGATGTCCATGGCCCGATTTCCAACTTGAATCATTAAAGTACATAAGCATGAAGTATTCCTGGTTCATCAATCAATACCTTTCTGTGTACACGAAAGTCATGTCTACCAAACACAAGCCTTTCCCTAATCAATGTATATTACCTTCTTCCTGTTTTCTAGGAAACAATTAGAGGATCAGAACATCATTAGATTTGTCATCACCCCAACAACAAAAGGTTCCATTAGCAACCTAGTCAAGAAGTAAAACACGATACCCAGTGTAATCGATATGGGGAGGGCAGGCAAAGCTCGGCGACACACCGACAACAGAACAAGAGTGCAACCGAGTCCCGAGATAATGGCAAGGTAACAAGCATACACAGTCATCAGGTCATACATTGCAGCTCTACCCACAAGAACACTGTAAAAGATGAAGTCTCCAAGGCCGAGCTGTATACCTCGACTTTCCGACATTTCTGCGTCTGCATTGGGCCTCACCTGCACTGGCTCTCTCTCAGCCTCAGCCTCCACGCCCAACAGCTCAACAAGAGGAGACGTTTCTTCCTCAACCCTAATCTCAGAGGCGTCCTGATGGTTAATCAATGTGGAATTCTCAGGTGATGCATCCCTAATTTCAGAGGCGTTTTGATGGTCAATCAATGTGGAATTCTCAGGTGATGATGCATCAGTACCCAAAACCCTCTCCCTCGAATTCGTCACCGGTGGAACCATTTCCTGAACAATGTACTCAGATGTTGGACTCCGAACCGCCTGAAGCTGGACGGAGCCAGGATCAGAAGCCCGCGCGGGAGCCGAGGGCCTCGCCTGGTAGATCAGTGCTGGAAGCTCCTCGTCCCGGCTCGAGGCGAGCTCGACGAGCAGCTTGAGCGGGCCGCCGGGAGCGAGCACCGCGGCCACATCGTAGACCGCCAAGGCGGCGAGCAAGACCCAGGTGGACCACTCGGGGAGCCTGGTGAGCGAGGCCGCGAAGAAGATCCCCAAGGAGACCATGTAGGCCTGGCGGAGGAAGATCGGGAAGGCGGAGGAGAAGATCGAGAGAACACCGACGATCGTGAAGTTGAAGACGAGAACAAAGCAGGTCACAGAGTCGACGGGGACGGAGAAGCGGTGGAGGAGGGAGAGGAAGACGGAGCCGCCCATGGCGGAGAGGACTGCGAAGGCGGAGAAGAGCAAATAGGCCTTGAGGAAGCGCGTGAAGTTGTAGTAGTAGAGAGCGACGAGGAGGAAGGTGACAACGGTGAGGGCGGCGACGAGGACGACGGCGTTGAGGAGAGCGCCCTCGAGCTTGGTGGCGGCGGAGTCGGAGGTGTTCTCGAGGTAGACGATGTTCGCGACGGTGCGAATCGGCTCGGAGGTGGTGGTGAGGGTGTACACGAGGACGGCGAACATGCAGACGGAGACCGGCGACATTACGCCCACGATCTCGGCGCCGATCGAGTCGAGGACGCTCTGCGCCATGGATTCCGGCGAACGGAGCAGAGCCGAGCCGAGCAGGTTTGGGGATTTGGGTGTCTCTGTCTGTCTCAGCCCTTACTTTACTCTTTTTCAGCTACAGACATTCTATTTTAATCGTATAAAAGATAAGAATCATTGATATCGCGGAGCATTTTAAGGAAAACTCCATTTACCTTTATTCATATTTTATTTCTTATGATCAATGTTAACTAAAAATTGCAAAAAGGAATAGTGTATAGTATTGTGATAAAGAGTGTGTGTTGGGTATGAAATTTAAAACATTAGTTTTCTTTTAATATTTAAAAGAAAATAAGCATCCGTAAAAATTTTTTTAGGGTTAATTGTAATTTACTATAATTAGTTAGAATCAGTTTACAAATTATTACTACTTATATCAAAAAGCTTCCTGTAAACCTAATTACTAAAAATTTGCACATTAGTAATTTTCCATCTTTCTTCTCTTTTTTCAAAAAAGCCCTCCCACATTCATTTCTCTCTTGCAACTTCCACATCTCCTCTCCAACTCCTCAACTCAATGCCAACCCTTTTAAACTCGTGATACAACACTGTGTTCTGCTCATTGACCAAAACCCAAATCTATTCATGTATGTCTTAAATTTTCTTAAAGAAACAAATTATAGACTAATATTAAACAAGTTTAAAATCAAATTCACTGAACCAAGTAAATTTATGGAGAAAAGATATGATTATCTCCGACTTGCTCTTCGGAATTGACAAATGGAGGCAAAGACGGTTTGCTATTTTTTTATGAAGATCACAATCAGTGAGTAAAGAACCCCACAAGTACAACTTCAATAAAGTTGGACAAAAAAAATTGAGCAAATGAAATTTGAAACCAGATTCAAACGAAAGAACAAAAAACAAAATCAAATTAAAAGATGACTAAAAACAAAATCCAATAAAAATAATAGAAAGAAATTAGGCAAAAATGATATGAATGACATTACTTTGAAAATTTGATAACTAGTTAGGAGTATTTTAGACATGTCACATTTTGATAAAAAAAATCGTCCACAATATTAGGGTGGGAAAATTGTAACCCAAGTTACATTTGGAGGAGTATTTGGGGTTCTTTAGAGTTGGCTTGGGATGGGTGTCGGACCCTTCAAAAATACATTCTTTGCTATGGAGAATGTTTTCGTATTGCATCCCAACCCTGAGTACGCTCAATGGTCGGGGAGTGAATATTTTGGCTGATTGTCTATTTTGTAATGCATCGGCTGAAACTTACTCTATATTCATGGACTGTAATTGCCTAACCTTTTTGTGGGTGATGTCGGAGTTTCGAGTTTCCAATTTGGGTGCTGAGATTTTTCTCGACCATCTTTCCCGACTTAAATCATATATGTCATTTACTTCTCTGTAGTTGTTGTGTTTCGTTTGGTGGAGGCTTTGGTAGATGTGGGACAAGGTTTTCAGAGACATTGGTGTTTTCAATTCTCATTCTTTGATCTCAACCACTAAGTCATACTACTTATAATGGCGTAGATATTGTTGGAATGTGTAATCTAAAGTCTGCATGGTTTGCATGGTTTGCATGTGGAGGTTAGGTGGCTTGATGTGCAAGAAATGGATCAAGAAGAGGAAATGCAACAACACGTTTATACGTGGCTGCTGCAGTTATCAAATGGATTAATACCCATTCATGAGTTGTTATTACAGTAGTTATTAGGATTTTAAGTTTTGTTTTTAGTGCCTTTTAATTAGGTAATTAGTATTAGCATTAAGACTAGTTTATTAGGAGTTATTTCTCTAGCTTTCAATCTCTTGTATTCTTTGTATAAATAGTTAACATAAGCAAAGGAAAAACCATCCCTTGGGTGGAAAAGTGTGTTTGTTGCTTGTTGTTTTTTCTCTTGAAGCTTTATGATCCAACATTTGGTATCAGAGCCTCACAACAATGGCTAATAACTTTCTAAAGGAGGGATCAGAAACACCACCAAAGAGAGTTGGCGGTGAAAGCTCAACAGAGGTTAGAGCTGATCAGAGATGAGAAGTCCTATCTATCTCATACCCTATGCTAACAGAGAGCAACTATGGGGTATAGGCGAGAAGGATAAAGGTTCTGATGAAAGCATCAGGAGTATGGGATGGAGTGGATGACGATACCACTATGAGCACAGAAGCAGATCAAGCAGCATTGGCGGTAATTCTGCAGGCGATCCCAGACGATGCCATGAGGGCAAATATCCTGGTACTGAAGTGTGAGCCAGACGGGCTCATCACGGAGAAGTATGAGCCAGACGGGCTCATCCCCGAGAAGTGTGAGCCAGACGGGATCATCACGAAAGAAAATGAATCTTCAGAGAAGAAGCCCGCGGAGGAGAAGGCTCCGGTGGAAAAGAAGGCCACCAGGGTGGCGATTTTGGTGCCGAAGGTGACGGAGGCGGAGCTGATCCGTTGCCGCGAGAAGGAGCGGGAGAAGCTCACGAGGACGAAGGTGGCGGCGGCAGCACCTGATATGGCTGGGAGAAGCCGATCTCTGATGAGTACGCGATGCGTGACGCTGGCTACGACGGGTTCACTCGCCAGAATCATGCACAAGAGGTCGTGGCGGCGAGGCAAGGCCGCTGGGAAGGGGAGCTCCCTGTGGCCGTTGGGAGCAACGTTCGAGCTGGAGGAGAAGCCTCAGGAGGAGGTGATCATCGCTGAGTTCGAGAAAGTCACCGTCTCCGAGAAGAAGCGGAAGAGTAACGCGTATGGGAGAGTGACGACAGAGATGTTGACGTTGTCGGGAGAGGAAGAGATCAAGTGCGAGATTAGACCGAGAGGAATGCTGGTGCAACAGAGAAGCCAGAAAAACGATGGCGTCGTCCCCAACGTTCGGCTCAAAATAGTCTACGGAGCGGCCCGGTACGAGATCACGGTCAACTCTCAGGCGACTTTCGGGAAGGTAAAGAAAGTTCTGACGGCGGAAGCAGGGCTAGAGGCCGGCGAGCAGCGGCTGAGTTTTCGAGAAAATGAGAGAGAGAATGGGGAGTATCTGGACGTGTGTGGGGTAAAAGACCAGTCAAAAGAGGTGCTGACGGAGGACCTGTGGAGCATCGAGCGGAGGTACATTGAGATGCGGAGGAGCACCAAGATCCAGACCGCCCACCGCACAATCTCCGACGTCTCCATGGAACTCGATAAGCTGGCGGAGTTAAGGTAGCCCAAGTTGAGATGACAACGTTGATGGAGATGCTGATAAGACAAGCTGTGAGGCTGGATGGTATTCCAGCATAGGGCGATGCTTCAGTGGAAACACTTGATGCGGTGAAGATTACGAATGGAAGAGTAAAGGAAGATGATGGTCATGTTAGCCATCAAGATTGTGGCAACGATCATAACAACCCCACTGATGCAGTCTTGTACTCGGAGGAGGCGGTGTGTGTGCGGTTCTGCAAGAGCAGCAGGAGCGAGCACTTGGCCGAGAAGAACCACCACCGGAAGAGCTACACCCCGCCGGCGAAGTTTTTCAGGGCGGTGGCGCCGACGTGGAAACCCGCCGATGAGACACTCGTCGTGTCGGCGACGGTGATCGCGACGACGTCCCTGGCGGTGCTCATCGGTCTGCTGGTGCATTTTTGGCGGAGATTGGCGG
>JAYMTP010001726.1:0-22528 GCA_036897365.1 Geranium brycei
CGGGATGGTCTTTTTCTGGGGAGCGCTCACGTGATTCTAGTAGACAAAAACACGGGCCTGTTTCGTTTTTTGGGTTGTATTTTTTTTGTTTTTTGATTCTTCGTCTCTGTAAATTTCGCTATGTTTCAGACTTTTGTTTCTCAAGTTTTGACTTTTGTAGGCATGTAGGTTTAGCTCAGTTGAAAAGTTTCGTCTTCCTCAAAAGCTTCTGCTTGATTTTTGTGATGTTTCAGCTCGCTATCAACTATTTGACCGGAATGGAGCGATTGATTTGGTTACAATCTTGGTTTTCTATAATTATTATTATATAAATTTAGCAGTAATAATAATTGTCGTGTTTGTCTTTACCGTAATTCTTTACAACATTGAACTGTGTGAGGTACTTTTCAAGTTATGCAGCCGAGGAACGGATCAGCTACCGAGAACTGAGCATGTTGGTTCATTCTAGATTACATAAACTAATTGTTTAACGAGTTTTAATCAACAGTGTAACACTAAATCAACAAAAATTGTGTAGTAAATAGTTACTTCACTTTAATATAAGTGGGGTATTTGTTGTTTGAATTTTTGTTACGAATAATTAAATGAAAATGAGGTCTTCTATTGGAATTTTGGTAAAAAATAATTAAATTAGTTTTTTTTTTCAAATTATTGCCACTGAAAAAGAATATCGAATATACAATTTAGGTGAATTTCATAAACATTAAAATATTCATGACCAATCCTATTAAGGTTTCTCTAAGAAAATCATATTTTTTCATCTCCTGGAATGGGCACACTGTACTCGACATAATTCTCATATGTGCTCACATTAATGAATACAATAATTTGCTGAGAGAAAAAATTCAGGGCAACAAGTTATCTAAAATATCGGGGAAGTAACACAATTATCATATATAGCACAAAATAGTGACATATAATTTCTCCTAATAAATAATAGAATGGAAGATATGATTTATGTTGGATTATGGATGTCGATATCAGCAAATACGGGTGAAGAAGAAGATCGGATTGGATGAGGAACCGCGCTGTGGTATGGTGTCTACTGACTTGAAAGCAATTTGTTCAATATGAACGTGATGGCGATCGTTTTCCGGTTGCCTCCGAGGTTAACACGGATGTCCCTCTATTGTGCGCTTGCCGCACAACTGGGTCTGGAACGGATAAGACGGAATCCAAGAACGAAATGGACAACAAGGAACTCGTAAATGATGATCACTTCGATTCGGCGAACAGCGAACCACAGCTGTCAGATCGCACAATCGAGAATCACTAAACGAGAATTTAAGAGAAAAATATTTGGGAGAATTCAAAATTTTCAGTGATCTTCAAATGATGTGAGCCTCTGATATTTATAGAATATCATAGGAGACAGTGCCACTAAGCGTCATTAAACCGGGAGAATAAAAAGTTGAAATTGACACCATAGTAAAACCAACACCATCAATCCCTTATTCAAAAATGAAATTCAAATTGATATTTTGAATTTTAAAGTTCAAACTGAATTGATAAAAAAACAAATAAAAGGTAGATTATAAAATGATTTATTTCAAACCAAAGCTCAGGCCCGAGTTGATACTTGAATCCGGACGACGGTGATGATGCCCATGTAAGTTTGGCCTAAGCCTCATGCTACCCTCAATAAGCCCACACAAACTTTATATGTAGTACTTTCGTAAAATGAGAATGTTTTAATTGCAAGACATTTAATCAAAAAATAAAACCCAACGATTTAGATGTAAGTCTCGTACAAACACGTACAATACATGAAAATGTACGTGCTCTACCAGCCTTTGCCTATGAGCCACAACCAATCAAGTAGGACCCCAACAAAAGTGCCTCCCAATGCACTCATCACAAGTATGTTTCCAATTGCATTTTGTTCAGCTCCCTGCACATAAACATCAAAGTGACATTAGTTTCTACACCAAAGCACTATCATGAAAACTTTCAAAGATTGATGTATAATCAACGGACCTTATAACCTACTGGTGCCAGGGTGAAGACACAAACAACTAAATAACCAGTACTTAGTCCCAAAGAATACGTCAGCATCATGATCCAGCCCTCGCCCCTGTATTTGGCCGCGACGTAGAATGCAAGGATGAGAGCAAAACGAGCAAGAGTCGCGATCTTGAGTCCTCTTCTGGACTCCATCTTCAAGAACTTCAAAAATGGAATGTATCTCCCGACGAGGTCACCCAAGTTATACATTACCCCCACAACAATTGGAAACCTGACGTGTTGGTAGATAACATATTCGTGAATTTTGATGTTAGACGAGGCCCGTTTTGGTGGTAAAGACTTACCATGTGCCTAAATTGTGCGATCCGGTGTCTTCATATAAGAATCCAGGAAAAATCGTCAATGTCAGCACATATATCAACGCCATATCGAGTACATAATCTTTATTCTGTGACATCAACTCTTTACTTTAACACGCGCCCTCACGGATAAGCCCGTTTTGAGATTTGGACGTGCACTTTTCTTTTAGAAGAGGAGATTGAGGAGCCCATTAGAAGTTAGGAGGCTTTTTGAGAAGAAGAGATTTATGGAGGCCCATTTAGAATAAGAGTAGAGCCTTTGACAAATATAGAAGATAAAGTTTAATAGAAATAAATTTTTGCATGTCCTGGGATTCGAACTCGTGTTCGCGAGTTACAAGCTCTAATACCATATTAGAGGACCAACTCAACTAAAAACTAATTGAAGGACCAATTATAGTTTTATACTCTAACACTCCAGTTATGCCACCCTGAGCTGCAGCAGTTGCAACTCCGAAAGCGCCACTAGTTGCGCATATTCCAATGAAAATCCCAAGCCCGCCTTTCCAAATCCAACTATATGCAATAACAACAATGATACATGTTAAATTGATGCTTTGGTAGTGTTGAAATGTATGTGTAGCAAAATTGGCGATACTTAACGACCAAAAACCATGAGAGAACTTAGGAAGAAAAAGATATATGCGAATGCGACTAGATTACGCTTCCTAATATTGCTTTTGGCTTCGTAGATGATCGATATAGCAATTGTTCCAACTGCAAATGGTTGAAATGACAGCGTCAAAATCCTTGAAGGGTGATAATCCTGCACAAGGATCACATATAAAGCTCGTCAGTAAAATGCCAAAGTGCTTAAATCTTAAAAGGTAAATTACAAGAACCGGAAAAGATCAGTTCGGTTATGGTTCGATCTATACGAAACTACGGCTAACCGAGTAAACTGGAGATGGTTTAATACACTGTGTGTGACTTTATGTAAGCAATTGATCTCCACAAGTCAGCGTCCATGAGGCGTCCACATTTTAAAAACCGGTTCGTTTTGGCCTGTTTTTGAAGCCCAAGTTCGATTCAAAACTAGTTCGGTTTTAACTGAAAAACCGACCAATAAAACTGGTTGGACAACTAATAAAAATTAGGTTTCCCGACCAATCAAATTGGCCGGGATAATCATTAAAGTCGGTTGGGAATTGCAATCCCGACCATATGCCGGTCGGGAGAGGTTGGTAGGTAATACCCTTTCCCGAAATCACAACCGGCGAGAAGGAGTGATGATTATAAAATTTGAAATCATAGAAAGCTTTTACCGGGAAGAGGTTAGCGTAGTAGTCTTGTATTGCCAGCATACTATTCCACGGCAAGAGGCTGCCAATACCGAGAACAAAACATATCATCTTAGCAACAAACTTCCCCTGCAACTCATGACGTTACGTATCAACTTCTATAAAGGGTTAACATGATAATTAAGAGGCTTAATCACTAATTAACCTCAAGATTTGCAGGATATACTCTTAAGGTATTTGTCAGCAAAAATAAGGTATCATTTCTTTAACATGACTCACTCATCATTCACAACTCAGATGTTTCTTGTTAAATATGATTCTGATTGGCTGAGACTATGAGTGAATTGTCATAGAAGCAATAAAGAAAATAAACAAGTTAGAAAATCAGCACATTACCATAAAGAATCAATTTTCCATACACCAAACAGCTTCAGTGCGCATAATGCTCCAATTGGATGTTTACTATTGAACTAAGTGGATGCTTTGTTATCAGTTTTGACTTGTAGGCTTGTAGCTCAATGGTAAAGTTTCACCTTCAAAAGTTTTTGCTTGATTTTAATTGTGACGAAAATAAATATTTGAGCTTGGGGGAAAAATGTTTCGGTTAATTTCTACTTAAATAATTAGTAAAAATGCTCTTTTAATCATATTAAATAATATAGATAAATTATTGTCCACTAAGCTAGCTTAGATGGACATGACGAGTTTAACATCTTTTGAGATCTTGGCTTTGAATCCAAGTGGGTCACTTGCTTTCTAGTATTTGACTCGTATGAACCTAAACTTTGAATTCAAGTTTGATTCAAGGTCATAATTATAACATACTTGAATTAAATGTTCAAATAAATCGAATTCAAACCATTCGAAGATAATAACTGATTATAAACACGTGCCGTATCAATCTTTACAGTTAAATGGTTGAAGTTATGATATAAGATCCGTATATTTGAATTTTGTACTGCCAAGTGCTAAAACATCACTTAATAATGTTGGCTATAGTAATAAAATATAGAGAAAACTGTTTTGGTTGTAGATTGTTATTTCTGTACAATTTGGGAGATTAACTCATTTATCTATAAAAAGTATTTTAGTATTCTTCACAAAATAAAAATTTTAAAACTAACGGAATCTGACGAAATGAGTTGTTATAGTCACATGGCTTAGTTCTAACTGACTTAAGTCATTCATTTTTCTTATAGTGTGGTTTTTCTTTTGTGCCGAAGTCGAATCCCATGTTGTAACTGAAGTTTACACTTATAGTATAGTACTCACTGTGCATACGAATTCCCACGGAGCGGTGAAAAGACAGGATGTATTCCAACAAATTACTATGGATTTTAGGCGGATTATAATGAGGAGGACGACAGACCCATCGTACTACATGCTTTAACGCTCTTTCCCTTTTTAGTCCTGTGTCTATGATGTTTCGAAAACAAGACTTACTAAAAGCGAGATTGGCCTATGTACTTTTCCTTTTCCTCTTGACATCCAGCTTTCGGCCATCTAGCTCATTCCTTGCCTGTTATTTCTTCTAGCCGTCAATTAGTCTATGACTAGTTACTGAGAACTGAGCATTTTGGTTCCATAAATTAGTTTTTAACAATTTTTAATCAACATTGTAACACCACGTTAACAAAAATTGCATAGTAAATAGTTCACTCTTATTAGTTTTTGAATATTACATTACTTTTTACCTAATCACTCTTTAATCGATGCTAGTTTAAATTTTGTCACAAACAATCAGATTAAACTAGGTTCACGATTTGAACTCTAATACAACTAATTAATTCAAGTTTTCTCAAATTATCGTCATTAAAAACGAATGAATATAAAATTTAGGTGATACCGGATCACAAAGTTTAGACACAATAAGCATATGTTGCCCGAATTTAGTATTTCCAAAATCGTCTTCATCAACCATCACAATTCATTACTTGACAAGACAACTCAAATCTCAACTAAAAGTATACATTTCATACATGACAACAACAAGATATCTGAAATGTCATGATAATGACATAAAAATTGTACATAGTACAACATAGTCACATATAAATTTTCCTAAAATGATTAGTAATATAAACGACGCGAGTCATGTGCAAGTCACGTGCACGCGACACACAATAGTTTGCATTATATATTACTTCTAGAAAATGGCACATCTAATATGGAGAGGTATGAGCTCACCAGCCTTTGCCTATGAGCCACAACCAGTCAAGTAGGACCCCAACAAAAGTGCCTCCCATTAGGCTCAGCACAAGTATGTTTCCTAATGCATTTTGTTCAGCTCCCTTAAAAAAAACAACATAAGAACCCAAAGTAACATCAGTTTCTGCACTATCCATGAAAATTTCCAGATATTGATGTATAATTAATCAACAGACCTTATAACCTTCTGGTGCCAAGGTGAAGACACACACAGTTAAGTAACCAGTACTTAGCCCCAGAAAATACGTCAGCATCATGATCCAACCCTCGCCCCCGTATTTGACCGCGACGTAGAATGCGGGGATGAGAGCGAAACGAGTGAGAGTCGCGATCTTGAGCCCTCTTCTGGACTCCATCTTCAAGATCTTCACGAGCGGAATGTATCTACCGACGAAATCACCCAAATTAAACATTGCCACCACAACAACCGGAAACCTGAGGTGTCATGTCAGCAGATAAAACATTCGTGAACTGTGTTTTGGTGGTAATGAATTCTTTGTGGCGAAAAAAGACTTACCATGTGCCTAAACTGTGCGATCCAGTGTCTTCAGATAAGAATCCAGGAAAAATCGTCAACGTGAGCACATATATCAGAAAAACGTCGAGCATGTAATCTTTGTTCTGTGATACCAACTCCCTGACGCTCAGGCGTTCGAGCATTTTGGGATCTTCCTCAATCTGCATATCATATCCCAAAATCTAAAGAATGAACAATAATGGTACTATTTTTACTAGTAGTTTGTTTCACAATTTATGAGGGGAAAGAAAATACAAGTTGTGTTCGTCGTTGGGCGCCACCATCGACAATGTCATCAGCAATAAGCTGTTTACATCCCTCTGAGATGGCCTCGGAGCGATAGTGCTTGACGATTGGTAGCTTTGAAAAGATGAATGCGTAGAGAAGGACACATACAAGCTCAAACAAACTGGCTATGCCCAAGAACAGAACTGTAGTAGAGGAAAAGGTTGCAATGAGTCTTCATGAATTATAAATTACATTGAATATGCAAGATTCATATCCAACAAATGGGAATTTATGTATATGACTTACTTGCTCCTTCACGAAGACCTGCCCTTGAGCTACCAAAAGAAGCTTTTGTAATCGACCTCAAAGCAGAGGTTAAAGCCCCGGACACAGCACCACCACCGAGAAAAGCCTGAAGATTTCAAAAAAAGTAAAAAGAGCGATAATATCAAATATGGAAGATCACTGAAGAGTCAAAGAAGCTCAATCACAAGAGTACTAACTTGAACGAACTCGGGTTGCATGAAGGAGAGTTCTCCAGTCACGCCACCCTGAACTGCAGCAGTTGCAACTCCGAAAGCGCCACTAGTTGCGCATATTCCAATGAAAATCCCAAGTCCGCCTTTCCCCGATGAAGCCAAATCCAACTATATGCAATAACAACAATGATATAAGTTAAAGTGATGCTATGCTAGTGTTCAAATGTATGTGTAGCAAAAATTGGTGATACTTACGACCAAAACCATGAGAGAACTTAGGAAGAAAAGGACATATCCCGCTAGGTTTCGCTGCCTAGTATTGATTTTGGCTGCATAGATTACCGATAAAGCAACTGTTCCAAGCGCAAATGGTTGAAATGACAGTGTCAGAATCCTTGATGGGTGATAATCCTGCACAAGGATCATAAAACCCGTCAGTAAAATACCAAACCTTACTCGATCAAATGATCACATGCTTAAATCTTAAACAAAGCCACACACAATACCATCCATCTAAATGCACTCCACACAAACATGTCACAACTCATAAGGAGTGAAAGCCCGATAAAATCTGAAATCGTAGAAAACTCTTACCGGAAATAGGTCAGCGTAGTAGTCTATTATTGTCAGCATACTATTCCATGGCAAAAGACAACCAATACCGAGAACAAAACTTATGATCTTAGCAGCAAACTTCCCCTGCAACTCATGACAAGTGAGTATCAGATCACCTCAATAGTGTCAACTTCTACTAAGGATTAACATGACAAGAGGCTTAATCAGTAATCACTAACCTCGAGATCTGCACAAGACTCGTTCACCTCATGCATTGCCATGATGAATACTCCAATAAAACTATTAACATGTATATATAAAAAACCAGATTAACGAAAGGGCGTGACTGCGAGCCAAATGCAAAGAATATGCACAACAAGTGCAGATCAAATCAAGCACATATATACCAATCTCCTATATCATTTAGTTGCATAAATGTTTGGCAGCAAATAGTAACCCAGAAGATAAGTCACACATAAAAGAGGCTTTTTGTGTTTTTCCCACATTCTAAGGTCTTTGTTAGGAAAATAAGGTATCATTCATTCCTTTAACATGACACTGACTCATCCTTCACGATTCACATCCCATTACCTTAAAGAATAAATTCCCAGTACACAAAATGTGATGCTCAATCACATGTTTCTTGTTAAATATATAATTCTGATTGGCAAAGATTGTGAGGGAATTGTCATATAAGCAACAAAGAAAATAAACAAATCGAGAAATCAGCACATTAACATAAAGAATCAATTCTTGATCCACCAAACAGCTTCAGTGCGCATACTGCTCTAATCAGATGTTCATTATTGAACTAAGTGGATGCTTTGAGAAAACCCATGACCTAATTTTCTATTTGTAAGATTATAAAAACATTGTCACATGAAAAAAAAACCCAGAAAGTAAATGATTCCAAATCCAAAGGAAAGTGATAGAAGAGACCTTATTACCCTGATTGAAGATAATGGGGATTGCTTGGCTTATGAGAAAATTGAAGTCCCGATTTGATTGTTGCTATCGGCTTTCAAGAGACTCACTCCAGCTTGGTTTTATACAAAAAACAAACAAATATTGTTAGTGTGACATAGTTTCAGTACAAGACAACTTGAAATTGAATTCTAGATGCTGTGCACATATTGCGCTGAAATGAAATGAAAGAGTAGTAAAGGAATTGAACCTTTAACAAGCAGGTTGATTAATTAAAAATTTCTTTCTGAAACTGTTGTAATCGAGTTTAAATAAATTTAAACTTGAAATTAGACTTGTTTGATAAATGGGTTGAGTTTAATTTAATTAGAATAAAGTCTAACTGATTAATTTCTCTATTGAGGGAAAATATAAAGTCTAACTGATTAATTTTTTTTAGGAAAAATGTGACACATTATGAAATTATAAAACAACTAACCCATCATTACACCCGACAACCAAAACACTACTGTTAAATAAAACATACTGGCTAATTCATGAGCAATGAAATTACGAGAACAACAACAAAAATAAAATTGTATATTTTTCATGAATAATTGTAGTAGAAGTTAAACAAGTCAAGCAGAGTCAACCACTAGGATATTTTCTTGACGATATCTTTGATATAAGTCGATGGTAAGAAATCATATGTATTAATTGTTATGCCTTTTATAGAATCAATACTTTTATTTTGAAGGTTCAATACTTTTATCTTAATTACACATCGACTCTATTGCACATTAAATTAAAAGTACTTGCATAACATTGAGTAATTATTATAAATATTCTCTTACCTATTTAGTAGCAGGTATAATTAACCCTACTTACGTGAAAGAAACAAAAAAAATATATAAATAAACTTTATAGTACATGTATAATAACTTATTTGGCTAGTCTTGAATTAATCATGTCGTTTTGCACTGTCGAGTTTGAGACGAGTTTTTGTTCGAGTCGAGTTTCTGTTTCACCATTGACTTTGAGATGAGTTGGTTTTTACACATCCTGATAAGTTTTATGATCTTTTATGCAAATCGAGCGGGTGCCAACCTTCACATTCCAACTTAAGAGAGATTAATTCTATTCACCGAAGACCAGTTAGACCAGTCAAACCGACCAAACCGCAGTCACAAAAAACCGGGTCAACAAATTGCCTGTCTCCTCGATCGGTATGTAACAAGACCGAGTAAGCTTTTGGTCCGGTCATAATACATGAACCGTTGGTGAAACCGACTAGACCGGATCGGAATTAATTACACGTATAAATGGTGGCTGTTGTGCCACCTGTCCATCCCCACCGTACACAGCTCCAAATATGTCCAGTAGATATATTGTGTGTGTGATTATTGTATGTTGATATTTAGCGTGTTATAGATTTTGCAAGACATGCACTTTATTTGCTGTTAATTGGATTTTACATGTGACAATGAGTTGTAATGCTTCTCAGAACAAGTATAATTGGAGATTTATTTTCCTTACTTTTTTTTTAAATGAAAAGCCCTAGAATTGGCCCGTATTTACATTTCTATGTTTGAAGTTTATGAATTATGGGGCGAACCTCAAAATCATACTAAAAAAACTACTTAGAATTGGTTTGTCCGGCTAATCCGAGGGACCGGACCGGCCCTTTGCATGAACCGATCAGTAGGAACTGATTAGAGTTGGTCCTCGTCTTGGTCCGCCGAAATTCAAACCCGACGAGTTCGGTCCAAGGACCATCCCAAGGCTGAGGTCGTTTAACAAGACTTTGAACGATCTAGTAGGTTTAATTTGAATTACACATAAATAAAAGGGAAAATGTCACTTACCTCATTCGAAAACAGAATGCGTTACGTGGAGTTCCCAAAGTATATTAACGTTTCACTTAACCCCAACGACGTTAGTTTTTGGTCAAAATGATGAAAATGTCCCTGTATTTAAAAAAATTAAAAAAACATTTTAAAAACATTTTCTTAAAACATATTTTTTATAAAATAAGTAATAAAAACTGATTCTAATATTATTTTTTTAAGAATTTTTTTTTCAAAAAAATATTAAAAATGAAAAATAGTTTTTAAACATTGTTTATGTTTTATAATTTTTTATTTTTTTAAAAAATAATACTTTTTAATACTAAAATCAGTTTTTTATCATTTTTCTAAAAGAAAAATCAGTTTTTTATTATTTATTTTATAGAAAAATATATTACTAAAAAAATTTGAAAAATAATTTTTAATATACAAGGGCATTTTTGTCATTTTCGAAAAAGTTAACATAATTTTCAAAAAACTAACACTGTTGGGGTTAAGTGAAACGTTAATATAGTTCAAGGACTACACAGAACGCATTCTGTTTTCGGGGGAGACAAGTGAAAATCGTGCATAATACGGGGGAGGTAAGTGACATTTTTCCTAATAAAATTGTGAGCTCAAGTTCAATTTTTATCAATATTTTCTAAAATTTTTTAACATAAGTTATAATAAAACTATTGCTTAGCGTTTTTTAGAACATTATTTTTTTCACAATTCATGTTGAGCCCAGACAAATTGAGACTCGATTCGGCTCGTTTACATTCTAGCTACCAGCCTCTGCCTATGAGCCATAACCAATCAAGCAATAAGCCTGCACAAATCCCTCCTCTCAGACAGAACACAAGCAAGCTTCCTATTGCCTTTTGCTCTATTCCCTGCACAACCATGACAGCACCAAATCACTCACATGAACACATACTCCAAACTCAAATCAGTATCAACCAAAGTTTTGTAAACCAACAAACCTTGTAACCCTTTGGCGCTGAAGTGAAGACACATACAGTTAGGTACCCACAACTCATCCCCAGAAAACACGTAAGCATCACAATCCAGCCTTGGCCGCCTCCCGCGAAATAGAAGGCTGGCACGAGAAGAAAACGAGATAGAATCATAATCATTAGCCCTTTTCTTGATTCCAGCTTCGCAGAGTTGATAATAGGAATGTATCTTCCGACAAGGTCTCCAACGTTAAAAGTTGCCACTACAACAACTGGGTACCTGAAATGCATCAGAATGCGAGTCATTGACGAATGAATCATGAATCAGGAATGTAGTTTGCGCTTACCATGTGCCTAAGCTGTGTGATCCAGTGTCTTCGGACAAGAATCCGGGGAAAATGAAGAGTGTTACTAAATATATCAGAATCATTCCGAGCACATAGTCTTTGTTCTGTGATACTAACTCTTTGATTCTCAGCTTCTCCATCTGTTTCGGGTTTTCCTCAGCTGAAACAGCTTTTGATCCTTCTGATACCAACTTTGAGCGATAATGCTTCACAATTGGTAGCTTTGGGAAGGTGAAGGCGTAGAGAACGACACAAACAAGTTCAAATAAACTTGCTATGCTCAAGAATAAAACTGAAAAATAAACAAAGAATGAACATTTTTATTGAAAATTACGAATAGCAGAACTTTTTCTGTTAGACAAAATTGTAGTACTAAAAACAGTAAATGGATTGGAACATACTTGCCCCTCTGCGTAGATCTTGTTTGGATCGCTCTAAAGCCGCTTTTGTAAACATCCTTAAAGCAGATGTTAGAGCTCCGGAAGCAGCAACACCGCCAAGGAAAGACTGCAGAACTTAAACAAGAGTCGTCAATTGAAAAAACAAACAGATTGAACTCAATGTTAAAGACAGACATGTTTTCAGACAACCAAGTACTAACCTGAACAAATCCGGGTTCCATGTAGGACAGCTCCCCAAGAACTCCACCTTGCGCTATAGCAGTAGCAACTCCAAAAGCAGCACCAGTTACGCTCACTCCAATAAAAACTCCAAGCCCTCCTTTCCCAGATGTGGCCAAATCCAACTTTGACATAACAAATATAGAACTATGAGTAAAATAAGCTCGTGTAGCCTAGCTAGACTTGATTTTGGTACTCACAACTAGTATCAGAAGGGTGCTCATAAAATAAAGCACATATCCTGCTAGGTTCCACCGTTTTGTATTGATTCTTGATTCACAGAATGCCAATATAAACGTAGTTCCGAGCGAAGATAGCTGAAATGTAAGGGTAAAGATCCTTGATGCATGGTCATGCTGCAGAGTGATGCAAGGACTGTCACAGATAAGTTGAAACTGATCTAAATTTACGATTTCACATATCAATTGTTGATATTCATTCATCCACTAACCGAGAATATGGAAGCAAAGTAATCTTCTAATGTCAGAATGCTATTCCACGGTAAGAGGCATCCTGTCCCAAGAATAAAAGACACTGCCACTGCAGTATATTTTCCCTGCAACTCAGCATATACATATATAATATATGTGAGTATCAGAAACTTCTTCAATATATAAACAAAGATATGTATAATTATCTCAACAGCTTCATATTTGGTAAAGGAACAAGAAAGCAAGAGGGTTTCATCACAAACCTCGAGTTTCGCCGCAGACCCATTTTTCTCATCTGCTTCCATGATATTATGGACAGATTGGCATTGGAATGCATAGACCCAGAAATTGACACACAATTCACATAAATTTAAAAGCTTGCATGTTTGGAGACATTCACAGCAGGTCCCAACAGAAAGAAGAATTGCCAAAACATGTGTTTGGCATATTGTCATAGGCCCCAGCACAAGGAAACAGCCAGTGATATCAATGTTGCGTGGAGACTTGTTCAATGATATGTATAATAATTGCTAAGTTTCTCGATTTCCTCCCAACATTAGAGCTTCAATTATTTCAATCAGAGATTTTTGATATAATGTTAAATTATAAAGAGCAATTTCAACTGGTTTTGGATTAAATGAATCAAATGGAACAAAGTAACCAAACAGCTGCATACTTATTTCAAAATCTAATAACAACCTGTACAGAACTTAACACTGGTTTGTAAATCGAAACAAAACAAGTGAAAACAATCTAAACTCCCAAAACATGGTTCACACTTCACATCCCATAACATTGTTCTGTAGTCCGAAATAATGGAACCTATAAACTTGCTCATCATCCGAAGCTCACCAGCCTTTGCCTATGAGCCACAACCAGTCAAGCGTTACTCCGGCAAAAATGCCTGCCAATAGAAACACTACGAGTATGTTTCCCAAAGCGTTTTGTTCTGGTCCCTGCAAGAAAGAGATGTGAGTAGCCTTAGTTTCATGGAAAATAATAGGGATAATTGCAGCTAGGTACACCTGTCAAAACCGCTTTTGCACTTAGGTACAACTAATCTTTTGTTTAGCTTGGCAGGTCACCCGAAATTCTTATTTTTGTTTTTACAGGTATTGTTTGGACAACATACCTTGTAACCTTTTGGTGCTGCAGTCATGACGCACACCGTGAGGTAACCGTTGGTTAGTCCCAAGAAAGATGTTAAGAATATCATCCAACCTTGATCGCCGTAATTGGCCGTGAAATAGAATGCCGGGACAAGAAGGAAGCGAGAGAGAATTGTGACCATGAGCCCTTTTCGTGACTTCAGCTTCAGGGAATCGAAGAGCGGGATGTATCTTCCAATAAGATCCCACACATTATACATTGCTATCAGAACAAGTGCATACCTGAAAAGTGAAAGGATGAGGTATAATTCCCATTGAAGGTATAAAAAAAAAATATTCAACAGTGATGTGAATAAACACATACCAAGTGCCTAAGCTGTGTGATCCGATGTCTTCAGACAAGAATCCGGGGAAAATTGACAGTGTCAGAGTGTATATCAAAAACATATCCAGTGCGTAGTCTTTGTTTTCAAGTAACAACTCTTTGATGCTCAACCTCTCCGTCGGTTTTGGGTCTTCCTCAGCCTACATTAAACTCAACAATCTTAAAAGGGAACAAATAATGACGAGTAATACAATACTTAACGTCTGTTTGGGGTCAAACACTTACTCCTGGCACCAGTTGGAGACCTCCAGCAGCAAGGTCAGCTGAAACAGTTTTGGATCCTTCAGAGGCCGCCTTTGAGCGATAGTACTTGACAATCGGTAACTTGGGAAAGGTGAACGCGTAGAGCAGGACACAAAGAAGTTCAAAGAAAGTGGAGATACCAAAGAACAAAACTGTAGCAGAAACAGAATCTAATTAGTATTCACATGTGGATGTGTCCAACCAAGCCTATCCATTTATGTTACATCAAAATAGTACTATAGATTTAGAGGTATATGCAAGAAAATTTGAGTACCCCGCTTAAAATGGTACATCACCCAAGAAATGTACATGTCACATACAAGCCTATGATGTATATCATCTCAAAATCGAAACAGAATAGAAAAATAGAAAACGAGCGCCATATTCCCAGAACTAAGCAAGATGAAGGAAGAGGCATATAATGTAAATCATGAAAGGAAAAATACATGCAATCATGCAATAGAAACATCTATAACTTCACTTCATATCATTCATGTGGGGGCTAAGCTAAACCCATCTTGGTGCTGTTTAAATTCTTCTCCTAGAATATGGCGAAGTGAGTTAACTAACAAGGAAAATAAGATAGTGTTTGGATGAATATTTTTTCCTCGGAAATGAGAATCAACGAATGGCAATGGAAAAAGAAATTTCCAACGTTGATGTTTGGATTAAAATGATTCATTTATGTTCTCCTCTTTCTCTCTCTTTCTTTTCCCCTTTTATGAATATTTTGAAGGCATAATAGCGCTGCTCTCTGAAAACTACACAAATTGGACTTAAAAACACTAATCATGAATTGGAAGACAAAGTTACAATTTTGAACTCGTCTAATTTTAATCACTGTGAATAGGAACTAGATTCTCATTCACATTATCAAACCAGAAAGTTATCCAAATGCAGCCTAGGAAATTGGAACATACGGGCTCCCTTGCGAAGACCATCTTGAGACTCCTTAAAAACTGCTTTTGTCGTTAACCTCAAACCAGAGGTTATAATACCTGATGCGGCCAAACCAGCTAGGAAAGACTGAACAGTCGAACAAGAAAAATATCAATCATTGGACAATGTAAACATGAATATGAAAGAGAGAATTGTCAAATACTTAATGCATCTGATCACAGAGTACTGACTTGAATGAGTGCAGGATCCATGAAGGAGAGATCTCCAACCATTCCACCCTGCACATGAGCATCTGCTACTCCAAAAGCACCGCTAATTGCACATATTCCAATGAAAGTTCCAATTCCACCTTTTCCCGATGTAGCCAAATCCAACTTCAACATAATAAATAGACAGCAATCAGAATGGACTGTAAAATTGAATAGTGGTAATTCTGATAAATGGGATTAGAGTTCCTTACGACTAGATTTTGCTAGAATAAAACATAGATTTTAATTTGAAGTTCCTTACAACTAGAACCAGAAGTGAACTTATGAAGAAGAGGATATATCCTAATAGGTTCCGTTGTCTAGTATTCAGCTTCGCTTCATTGTATGCCAATACAGCAAGAGTTCCAAGTGCAAATGGTTGATACACAAGGGTAAGGACTCTTGATGGGTGATATTTCTGCGCAAAGACAAAGGTTCAAAAGGTCAAATCTGTAATGTATTTCAATTACACAACACCAAGGACAAGAAAATGTTATTTACTCATGCTTCTAACTGACAAATAACTATGATTATACATATAATCTGATACCATTATGCCATATCAGTAAATCAGGAGCAAATATGCAAAATAATGTTCAAAGTCAATGAACCATTCATCAAAAATATTGTATATTTGATCAAACAGTCACCTGTCAATAAAAACCATCACACTCCATTAGTTTTCATCACATAGGCACACATGCATGTATTTGTTCAAAGAACTATAATATTTATGATGTAAATACTATTCATGGTTATTTATAGAGAGAAAAGGCGCCATCAAATGTAAAGGATGTATGAACAGTACTTATGATATGCATATTAAGGAAATAATCTGAAAGAGATGCACAATCAAAAGCATGTTAATAAAAGTGAAACAACAAAGCTCGCCGATGAAGAGGTAATTACCGGAAATAAGTTAACATAGTAGTCTTCAATGGTTAGCATACTGTTCCATGAGAAAAGGCATCCATTACCCAGAAACCAACATACAATCATTGCAGCAACCTTCCCCTGTAAATCAGGGCAGACACAAGAACTTAACAACAGGTGAATTTATGGTTCACTAAAATAACATTAATACCAGGTCTAATATCAAACCTCATTTTTGGCAGGAGGTTCATTTGGATTAAAGCTTCCCATGAATGGTCTTTTTCCAACAGTTCCTGAAGATTATGGGCGCAAGGCCTTAGAACATATGAACATGACGGGAATCTGAAAACAAACTCACACAGAAAACTGATTCGCCAATTATTAGCTAAAACTGTTTAAAAAATCAAGGGGTTGACTTCATTGAGGTAACATGCATCTATGCTAACAAAATAGACAATTCGCGATTAGTCTCATAAGTCATATCCTAGTGTGAACATGCTGAAATTAGCTGCCCAAATGATAACCCATTAAAAAATGACTCACATATAAACAATTACAAACACGTCTGTAAGCTTTTGTCCTATTGTGCAAATCAGAAAACAATAACAAATCCACCGATAAAGCTCTTTGAGCCACAATGAAAATCCATGGCAAGAAACAACAAATGGACACTTTTAAGACCCAAAACCCTGAATTTGATTCCACTCCCAATGACCCATTTCCCAGAACTCACATAAAAACAGACCCAGAAACCAAATCCTTCAAAAAACAATATGGGTATTCTAAAAATCCATTCATGACACAATAGATTGAATGATCATCCAAATACCATACCATTACCAATCACCCATTTAGTAAACAACCAAAATTCTAAACAGTAATCACAATCAGCACAGTAAAGAGTAGAGCAGTGAAGAGAAGAGAACAGAGGATCTTACTGTTACACAAGTACGGCCAGGCTCTGGAGAGAATCTGGATTGAATTGAATCTTCGAGACTGATTCGATTTATGTGTGAAACCCTTTTCAACAAATAGCCTCAAGATTCCAAATCATGATTCGAAATATATATTTTTTTATAAAATAAAAAATGAAAATCCGAGGCAGAGTTTCGTAACGAATAGGAAAGAGTGTGAAATTGCTTTCTTTATCGCGGTCGCGTGTTCTTATCTTTTTTGAATTTATTATATTAGTTTTTTGTCGATAATAATATTAGGATTTTTTTTTATATAGTCGTTGACGAAAATGATTCACATTAAGATATTTAAAAAGTTAAAATGTAACTGTTGTTAGCTTCCATTTAAAGAATATTCTATGCACAGTTGTAAAGCAATTTAAAGTTAATGCTATGATTTTTTTTTGAGAGAAGGTTAATGCTATGATGATTAATGAGTTTTTCATTATCTCTACTCTAATCACAATAAAGTTTGAAATTAAAACTTTTTCATTGTGAATGCAAGGCTCAGTTTGTCGCGGAATCAAATAACTTATAAAATATAAATAAAAAAATAAATTAAATTTCTCCGTTCCTCAACTGGTTATTCACAGTATTAATAGATCCTTGTTCGGCCATTTATATGGAGGACTTTTTCATTGTAATCATCATGATGTAAGTAATTCTTATTGTTTTTATTTTGTAATTTAATATGCAAGTGCACAATTAATTTTAATCTAAATTTATTAATTAATGATAAAGGTTATTATTCACCCTCTACATGAATGAATTTAATGATGATGAAAGTTAATATGCATCTTCTAAATCGATATAAATACTATGGCTTTAGATGAATTTCGTGATTTCGTACTATTCAAATGCATCTAATTATCATAATTTTGGAAAATTATAAGACTAGAGTAGATATCAGCTACAAACCAATAAAAAATGTCAAAACGTCCAAACTGTATAACATGCAGTGTAATGTTGTATAACCATGTAAAACATGTAGTGCAATATTGTATAACATGTTGGACCTGTGCAAAGTTGAAGTCATGTATAACATGTAGTGCAATGTTGTAGAACATGTTGGACCCTGCCACGTGTCGCACTCTGAGATAACGCGCGCTTCAGATCCGACGGTTCTACGTAGTTTGGACGTTTAGATATTTTATATAAGTTTGTAGCCGAGTGTGCTCCTATAGAATTATCTTCAGGAAGGAAAAATAATAATCCGTAATAGTTTATGTGATTATTGAGGGATTTGTTCCTTAAATATTAGATTCAATCTTTGAATTGGTCAAATGTAACGAGTATCAGAAGTCAGCTTTTCAGCCTTCAGATTTGAACCAACCACTTCCTAACATTAATGAAGTATTTTTCAAAGAGAAATGTGAGAGAGCTCAGTAACAGAGGGTTCAGATTCAATATTTATATTGATTTGATATATCTCCACTTTGGGCTTAAATCTACAATCCTTACTAAAAGGTTAGCTTCAGCCCAAATAAATATACTCATTTACTCTCGTAGCAAAGCCCAAATTATCCTTTTACATTTTTTTGCACTTAGCCAGTTGTTCCTTCCTTAAGAGATAATAGGTGAAATGAGAAATTGAACTTCTAAACTAGTAGTTATGTCATAATTATGACTAAACAAAACATGTATGTACTAACAAAGGTTATGTCAAACAAGGTCCATACTTACCACTCAATTTATTAATAATGCCCGTCGAGAAGTGAACTATGTCCACAACAGAACATGTATGTCCAACTGCAAATCATGTGAAAACATGGTTATACAAGTCTGGTTACTATAACTATCTGTTAGTAAGTGAACTATGTCCATACCGGAACAAAAGTTGTCCACCATAAGATGATTAAAATCGACCAATATCTTTCCCCAAAAGCCAAGTTATCTCCACCTTGTAAATTTCTTCTGCTATGATGTTATATATTATCTGCTTTTGTAATTGGATGCTACTGCTGGCCTCACAAACCCATACGCACCTTATGAATCCGGGTTTTTGAATTAAGGTGATAAATTCATTTGAACAAATTATAACAAATCCTCATTGCGAATCCAATTCCAAACTCCATTTCTTCCCCCAAATCACACAATTAATAACAATTCATACTTACCTCTTATGGAGCCAATTTTCTAGGTATTTATTTTTGGAAATTAGACAAAATTCTTCCTAGTTTCTCTAGGGTTTGACAATTGGGTGAGTGTACATAGTGAATGTGGTCTCTGTCCCAGCAAATTTCTCTAATCTTCAGAAACTTTCCCTAAGTGGGTAATCGCTCATCTTCTTCACTCACTCGTCATCTTCTTTGTACTGTTCACATTTTCTTTCACTAGCATAATCAATTAAGGCTCCAACATGAAGCATTGAACTTTTGAATTTGCAAATTGTTGAAAATTCCACACCGTTTGATGTTGTTTCCATGTTTTCATATCTAAAATTGGAGTCCTCAAATTTCTTTCTAATAGTTATTGATGGAGGATGAGAGAGAGAGGGAGATGAGGAGGAGGGAGAAAGGGAAATGGAAAAAAGAGAGGTTAAAGACGTGTTTTTTGAAAATTTGAAAACAATTAAAGGTAATTTGATCATTTTATAATGAAAGATGTGACATTAATTTCAAACTAACTGAAAATATAATTATCTAAGAAAAATATTATGAGCGCACCTCCAACAAAAAAATAAAATAACAATCAACTGTAACTAGACGAGAAATGTGTCAAGTCAACTGTGGTTATGTCTTTTTTTGTACTTTCACAACATGGGCACATAACAAGGTTTGAAATACTAAGGGTGCTCAATCCCGATTAATCGGAACCAACTCCTTGAACTGATTGAACTGGTGTTGTTCGGTTTTTAGGAATTGGAATTGAGATTGAACCGGAATTGAGGTAAAACTGAACGTCTGATTAACCGGAAATTGTCACCGGTTTTACGATTAAACCAGAACCGGATATCAAGTTCAAATTAAATGGATTAAACTTAAAGATATATTAAAATCACGCTTGATCTAATGGTTTGGGAAGCTGAATCATTTGCGTGAGGTTACATATTCGATTCTTGCGCTCTAAATGAAACACATATCTTCTCTAAGCCACTCCCGATTTACTCCAGTTAACCGCAGTTTATCACTTCCAAAACTGAAAACTGACAGCTCAATTCAGGTTATCTGAAATTGGAACTGATCCTTCTCCAGTTTGTCCCGGTGTTGGTTTTGCCCGGTCTGGTTCTTCCCGGTTCCAGTTGATTTCTCGGTTACTAATTTGGTTTGAACACCCCCATTTGAGACTATTGTTCAACATCAAGATAGATTTAACATGGGACGTACAACCAATGCACCTTTAGTCTATCAGTGCGTTCAAATCACAACTATAACACAAAACATGAAATATAAAAGAGTTGAGAGCTGAGTGGTCACCAGCCTTTGCCTATGAGCCAGAGCCAGTCCAGTAGGACCCCAGCAAAAGCACCACCCATCAGGCTCAGCACTAGAGGTACCAAAAGATAGTTTGGTAATCGAACTATTACCAAAGTCAGGGAGCATGAAGGAGAGCTCTCCAGCAATAGCTGCACCAGTAGCAACTCCAAAAGCGCAACTCGTCGCACATAATCCAATGAATATGCCAAGCCCGCCTTCCCCACCTGAAGCCAGGTCCAACTACACAATAAGAGTTAAATCCATATACATGTCAAAAGTATTGAAATGTTTGTGTAACAGTTGCCATTGACACTTGCTACTAAAACCACAAGAGAGCTGAGGAAGAAGAGGACATATCCCGCCAGATTGCGCCGCCTAATGTTGATCTTAGCTTCGTAGATGACTAGCACAGCAACTGTTACGAGCGCAACGGGTTGAAACCACAGAGTGAGAATCCTTGACAGGTGATAATCCTGCACAAGGATCATAAAACACAAGTTGGGCCAAGTGGTAATGAGCTCACACAGACATATACATGGCTGATCGATCAAATTGTTGAAATTAAGTTTTCGGAATTAACAAGTCTTAATTATATTACCGGGAACAAGAAAGCATAGTAGTCTACTATGGTCAATATGCTATTCCACGGCAAGAAAACACCAATGCCAAGAATGAAGCATATGATCTGAGCACCAAGTTTTCCCTGCAAATGTGTATTATATTAGCTTAATCTTCCATTCCATAGGAAATTAATTAAGATAACAAAAGGCTTAGTTAGTTACTAACCGCGATATCTGTAGGAGACGTGTTCACCATACTCTCAATCCCTAGAGATTATGGACAAGAAGCAAAATAAAACCAGTGTATTAGCATACAAAATCTGAGTTGTGATCCTCAAGTTAACAAGCCATTTTCGTCAATCAGGTAAATTAAATTTGGGGCCTCTCCCTAATGGCCAGCTACTTATTTACGCGGTTGGTCAAACCATCATTCAATGTTGTAATTAAAAAAAAATTAAAGTCGAATTCAACCTTAAATTCAATATAAATTAAATGACCATCCAATTATACCATGATATAATTATTATAGATCATCCTCGTTTAGAAAACCTCCAAACCATTAGAAAAAAAGTAATTAGAGATGGCAAAAAAATTCAAATCCGACAGATACCCGATCAACCCGTCCCGTTCGGAACGGGTGAAACCCGATATTTTACGGGTTTGGGTCCGGTTCGGATTTTATGAACGGGTTTTTGAGCGGGTGCGGGTTGACCTATACCCGATCTAATTTCGATCCCCACCCGTACGAATTTAAACTAATAATAGTTTATATATTAATATTATGTAATATAATTTAAATTCCTATTAATTTTTTAACAAAAAAATGAAAAAACTAAATTTTAATTACCAACCCACTCAAAAAACCTAAATTAATATAATATAACATATATTTATATTAACTTTGTACTTGTAAAAGAAATTTGTTAACTGAAATAATATTTGAATTTTCGGGTCGGGTTTTGGGTTACAAATAAAACTCGTACCCGACGGATTTTTTGCAGGTCAGGCACCCTGATGTGGACCATTTGTATTCCTTTCCGGACCCAAATAACCCCTATCTTAGCGCGCTTTTCACTTCGTTTTGGTCACATTAGGGCCATTATTTTGACATTTTTGATCCTCGGCGGAATTTTGACCTTTGTAGGTATTGGAGCCTAATTGGAGCGGATTTGGAGCGAGTTCGGGACGATGCACAAGATAACT
>JAYMTP010001727.1:0-22522 GCA_036897365.1 Geranium brycei
TTTCAGGGAGTACTGGCTAGCTTTGAGTTTAAGCGACACTCCTAACCTCAACCCATCATTTTGTTTTTCAACATCAGTCTGTCCAGACATCACTTAATTTCATCTTGGTCATGAATAGATCACCCTAATTCGGGTCCATAAGCAGTGACAATTGCCATGGGAAGACACACTTAGGCTACGATTTACGTGCATCATTTTCTCCCATCTTTTCGTTGGTCAACAATCAACCACAAACAACTTAGTATAATTCTTCACAACTTTACTGGGGTTTCCCGTCCCATTATGCCTCGACCAAATCGTGAACGTCAAGATCCGTCGAGATGACGTATTTTGTCATTTTTTTTTTCAGTTCGAGCCAAACAAAGATAGAAACGTCATAAAATAGAACTTAAAACTTTTGAAGACTCGAGACAGTTCTAGAGGTAAATTCAAAATCTTGGCTGGGATGAAATGACTATAAGTTATATACCTTGTACATATTAAATATAAAAAAATGTATTTTTCTCGGAGATGTGAATTTGGAAATAGAAATTGAAGACCAAGGAGATGGAAGTGAAAATGGGTTTGAAGGAGAGTGGAGGCCCAAAAACTATGGCCCAACTCAGAGTCTGTGAGGAAGCGTGTACTCCACCGAGCGAGTCAATAATCAATGAAGAATCTGAGAGCAACATTCACACACACATCCACCAATTTTCTCTCTACCCAAACGGCCAAACCCTCTTTCGGTTCGCCGGAAGTTTCCGATTTCCCGGTCGTCATGATCATACCAGAAAGCAGCAGCAATTGGGCCTTCGATTGTGGCCTCATCGAAGATGGGAACATGTTATTGCCAGCTTCTGGGTTCGCGTGGCCGCCACAGGCCTTGACCGGCTGCTCCAACGTCAGGTATCTTGATCCATCCCTCAATTGGGGTTTTCATTTTTCTCTGATCTTGATCTAGATCATGCCCAAGTGATAAAGTTGAGGTTTTTATTCTTCAATCATCCTTGTTTTGTGCCTGATGTTTTGTATATGAATATGGTGACTAATTTGAACTGTGTGGTTTCAATTTGGTGTTTCTGAGTTCTAAAGTGATTATTTTTTTAACTATTTGATGGCTGATAATGGGTTTAAGAATGGATTATAGAATTTACCTGGGACCTTCTAATCAGGTTGATTTTAAAGGGTGATTTGTTTAGGTTTGGCCCTTTGGGACTAAACTGAGTGCATAGGTTGTGAATGTATTTGACAACAGGACTACTTTAATTTTGCATGAATTTGTACGTCGCAGCTGAAAATAGATTCAGGAGTTGATGCAATGTTTTATGAACAGTTAAATTTAACAATCTAGGCTCTATCTGTGTTTAATTTGCATTGTACAAATTGTTAAGTCATTATATTGCAGCATCTAAGGTCACAAATTGTAAGCTGATTGGTTAAGTTGTAGATTATTTTAGAGAAATCGACATGTCACATCTAGACATGGATGGAATGCATCTGTGAAGCTAGATTTTACAATATATGGTCAATCTGTGTCTTGTTTTTATTGTACGGGAATATTGGTGAAGAAATTAGCAATGTAGTTCAAGAATATAAACTGATTGGGTAGAGTTTTTTTAGGGATGGTCTTGGAATGAATTGGATTGCCTAAACTGAAACCATGTTTAGATGTGGTGGACTTGTGTGGTTTTTTTTCTTTGTAATTCGAGTTACAGGATGACAAATTGGGTCTGGCATAGAAGAAGTACACATTATATTTATGTGGCTGTATTACATTTAAACTATTAAGTATATTTATTTCTGTCAGATTCTCATTTCGTGAAACATAGTCCCTAAGTGTACAGCAGAAATTTGTACGCTGTATAATATTGTTTGAATTCTCGATTAGTTAGTTCTTTTATTTGTTTTCTAATGTTTTCATGTACTATTCTCTTCTAAGTGTGGAAGCTGATGGCTCATTTGGGAATTCGGATGTCCCCAAAGAAACTGGCTCCAAAAAGAGGTAACATCTTCTTATTTAGTTTTTGGTCGTGAGAGAATGAAGCCATACAAATTGAACTATATGGTCTCTGATAGGAAAGCCGCCAAGTTTGAAATATGTGGCATTTTTAGCTCATTCCCGGGCTAGTATTTGTGTATTGAGACTCGCTAACACAGTGGGACATGTAGATGCTGCTAAATGCAATTTTACTCTACGTGAACGAATTATATACTGATTGCTGGCCAAGTGTTCTGTTTTTATCAGTAATTTTGTGTCACATATCGAACCCAAGACCTTACTTATCATTCACATCAAGCCTTTTGGTGTTGTTCGACAAACTGTGTGGGGGGAAATGTGAATTACTTATATTCTGTACCTGGTGTTTATTTTGAAGTTTTTTGTGGAGGAATCTTGCATCAATTCCCTGTCTCATGTTTCGTATCGCAGGGTAAGATCCGAGTCATGCAACGCAACTACCTCTAAAGCGTGTAGGGAGAAACTGCGGAGGGATAGGCTAAATGAAAAGTACTCTCTCTCTCTCTCTCTCTCTCTCTCCCTCTCTTCATAGAGTGAACTTTCTTTTTGGTGCACAATCATAGAAAGAACCTACATTCTAAATTGGTTTAATTATAGGTTTGTAGAATTGGGTTCCATCCTGGAGCCTGGAAGGCCACCAAAGACAGACAAGTCTGCTATTCTTGTTGATGCCTTACGGATGGTCACTCAATTGCGAGGTGAAGCTGAGAAGTGGAAGGACTCTAATTCAACCCTCCAGGAGAAGATCAAAGAGTTGAAGGTAGTCCTGTCTTTTCGAATGATAAAAAATCTTGAAATTATGAATAGAAATAGACATTCTTTAAAAGTCAGTTACGTGACATTGTCTTCATAGGCCGAGAAGAATGAGCTTCGGGATGAGAAGCAGAGGCTAAAAGCCGAGAAAGATAAGCTGGAGCAGCAACTGAGCACCATGAGTTTACAACCCAGCTTCATTCCTTCACCGCCTGCAATTCCTGCCGCTCAAGGTCAAGCGCCTGGCAACAAGCTGGTTCCTTTCCTTGGTTATCCAGGAGTCGCAATGTGGCAGTTCATGCCTCCCGCTTCCGTGGACACCTCACAGGATCATGTCCTCCGTCCTCCTGTTGCTTAAGTCCGGTGCTTATGGAAAAAATAGTTGTTCTCGTCTTGATGCTGATTTGACTTTAGTAGTTTCTGCTGAAGGTTTCTAACTGTACTTGTGGGAACTTTTATGAATTGATGCTAGAGTGTTCTTGTGTAAATTTGGTTTTAATAATTTAAATCTCGCTACCTTTTCAATTTGGACTGCCTTAATATCTCCTCGATGGATTTGAATGTGGTTCATGAGTGAATTGTCCTTGGAACTGAGTGCAATGTTGCAGTGAGTGAGGGTATATCAGAATCAGCTTTGATCTCATCTTCTTCATTCATGAGCCCTTCTAATGTTTGGTACATTACCTCTGGCAGACTGGCACTTGTTTGATTAGTCATGGATTTTGATAAATCAAGGGTACCCTCATCTTTTTATTGACATGATGTTGAGAGCTCACTACCCACTCAACCTAGCCCAAATCCTATACACATTCTAACCCACTCCCTTAAATCGCAGGGATCGAACCCCGGCCGAGGCCACAGTTCGATACATCCTGGACCACTGCGCCAGGGCCATCTTCAATTGTAATTGTATCGTAATCTTAAAATAAGACGAAATAGACGTAAAATATAACATTATATAATTTTGACAAATTAAAGATATATAGTTGTAAATTCTCGATTACATCTTACGTTGACGTGTTAACTTAAATTTATCCATGCTATAAGAATTCAATTCTTTTGATAAAACAAAAATACATGGTCAATTGGTCATGTTCATAAAATATGAATCCTATGTAATACTCTTGGCACGTGCCATTCCAGCGTACACGGCACGTGACAATTCTGTTACCCGTTTCCCTCCATTCTCGTCTCCTCCATTTCTCTGTCCCGAATAAGGGAAAAAAAAGCCATACTTCGCGCCACGGCGAAATTCTCATTCTTCGTCTCCGTCTCCGTCTCCGTCTTGAAGCCTCCGATCTTCGGCGCCTCACAATTTCATGCGATCGCCTGTCTTCGCTACGGATCTTCGGCGAGAGAGTTTCTGGAATTTTCCATTTCTGGAAGCTTGGGTTGGGGTTGAGGCGCTCTTGCAATGGAGTCGATTCTGGCGCGGGCTCTGGAGTATACTCTCAAGTACTGGCTCAAATCCTTCTCCAGGGACCAGTTCAAGCTGCAGGGACGCACTGTGCAGCTCTCCAATCTCGGTGCGCTTCTCTCTCTCCATTTTCCCCAATTCATCATTAGGTTCTTTTTGGGGGATTTGTAAGGGATTCGATGATGATGATCGTGTGCGTCGTTGCAGATATCAATGGAGATGCTCTGCATGCGAGCTTCGGGTTGCCGTTAGGGTTGACCGTCACCAATGCCAGAGTTGGGAAGCTGGCGATCATGGTTTGTGTTTTCAGTTCATGGAATTGGATTCATTGATTGTTGAAATAGGGTTCTGGGTTTTGGTTGCTTGATTTGAATGTAGAAAATATTGAAATGATGTTAAAAATGACTATATTGTATATTTTGTAACTGTTTGATGTGAAAATGAACTAAATGAAGGAAAGGGTGAATCCAATATCTGAGGTTCACAGCATTGGGAAGTGATAGTTTATGGTGTTGAAATGGGACCCACATAAGTTGTAGATATTGAAGATGAGAGAGATACTGCCTCTGGGACTCGAACGCACAAGTTCGAGTGCTTAACCAATTGGCCAAGCAAGCTTTGGGATATGCGACGTGTTCTTGCATTGTGAAATATTTTGTTTATTCATTGGTATTGATTATTATTTTTGTGATTTTATAGCTCCCATCCCTGAATACTGTACAATCCGAGCCCATCTTGGTGCAAGTTGATAGACTGAATTTGGTGTTGAAGAAGAGAGAGGAGTCTGATGAAGGAACTCCTCAAGGAAGGTAAACCTTTACCTGACTATTGCTTTAGGTTATATTTGAGATTGGCAGAATAGGGTTTGTAGGTTGTTAAGTACATATTTTCTTCGCCATAGGAGAGACGGCTAACTCCCCTTGCAGTAAATGTATGATTTTCCGTTACATGGCAAACAGAACGATTTGGATCTATGCAGCAGGAAGTGTGGCCTCGAGTATATCCCTCTGGCAAAAAATACCCATGGGGGGCTATGCTATAGGGTCTGAAGTGGTCTAATAAATACCCGGTTAGCATAACAGGGGGAATGTACAATAATGTTTACTATCTTGCTTAACTTGGCCTTTTTTTACTTGCAGTGCCCAGTCACCATCAAGCTCTGTGAAAGGCAGTGGTTATGGTTTTGCCGATAAGGTTAGATTCAATCTTGACGTGTCAGCATTGATTAACTATGTGAATGTCATGTGTTTTTATGAAACTAAAGATTTGGTAGATTTAAAGCCAATAGATTTTTTTAATTACTGTCTTCCCTTCCATGCATCCTTCTTTAGGTTCCTTGCTTGGTTAAAATGTCAAAAGTTCAAAAGGCAGTACTAAGTTCTTTTAATATAGGTTCTCCACTGTAATTTTTATTCTTCGTTGGAGAATATACCTATTTATTCATTAGGTGATGCAGCTAGAAAATAAGCCTAACACAAGCCAGCTAAGAATATTTTATGGATTTCAGAATGCTCACAGGTACATGTATTGGTTGTTATGTTTGTCGTTTGGCTTCATCTGCCTATATTGTTGTTGTGTCCCATTTGGCAATTTCCAATGTTCTAAAACTCCTGAGTTCTCGTAAAACCGAGTTGACCGAGTTTTAGAGCTCATTCTCGCTGGTTCAGTTTTACCAAGTTCTCACTCGGTCATAGTTGGTTAATTTTACTTTTAATTTTGTACACATGCTTTGAAAATATTCTATAATTTGTATTTTTGTTTTAAATAAGTTGTTTGAAAGAATCTTATTTTACTAGAATATTGGTATTTTTGTCTTTCCTATAGACATTTATATAATATTTATTTGATACAAACGAGTTTTGTCGATTTCTCCCTGAGTTTTCAGAACTCCTTATTTTTTGCTTCACCGAGCTCTCCCCAATTCCGAGTTTTAGAGTCTTGGCCATTTCAAATCAATCCTCATGATGTTTAATTTTTTTTTGACGAATTATTATGTTTAGAGTTCAAAATATAATTTTCATTAATATTGTTCTAATTCTTTCATAATCCTTTTCCCATGTTCCACCTCTTTTTTTATCACCGTACTTGCACTCAGAGATGCTTTCTAAATAATATAGTTGTTCTAATAATGTAAGTTCGGAACTCGATATGTGCAAAGTCACCCTTATGTGGAGCGTGGATCCATTGTCCATCTACAAATTTATGCCCTTTTTCTTTCTAATATTACATATTGATGTTTTACAATCATCAGATTGCAGATGGCATGACTATTCGAATTGGTATCGTCAATCTACTGCTAGAAACCTGTTGTGGTGCTCAACACCAAGGAGGATCATCATGGTAAGCTCTTTGCCATGTTGCCTATGCTTCTTCTTTTTTTCTTTCTGATCAGCAAATTACTTTATTAGAAAAGTAATAAAACAAAGCCATCAGCTATCACCCGAGGAGGGTAGATATAACTGAGGGTTACAAGAGAGACTTACAATGAAGCTAGAGATACATGAAAAAGGAGAATGAAATAAAGATAGACGAGATCATGAAGGTTTTTGACGTGATTTAGCCCGATCGATCTCCCTTTCTTGAATGTTGCATAAAACAAGTATGATTTACGGGCCATTCATAAATATGCATATACATTTGTTTAAGATTCATACTTGCTTAATATTACTAAAATTGTGAGGCTGCAAACTGCCAGATGTAAAATGTCCAACCTTTTGTCGAATGTATTGTTTCAGATGGGACAGACTGATTATTTCTGTGCATGTGCAAACATTTAAAATTATAAGGAAAAACTTTCATGTTGATTTGATAGCTTGCTTGTAGTCAAATTGTTTTTTGTTGATACTTGATACTATTATTTTCTTAATTAATATGGCCATCCTTTTTGAAGCCTAAAATGTCTAGTTCTTAACTTTTGTATCTTCTTTAATATTTTATTCTTATACAACTTTAATGAGTAACATTTGCTAACTTATGAATTGTGCTTTTATGCTTTAATATGTATGACCTGATTGGGTTATGTCAATGGTACTTGGTTCAAATTCTGCTTTTTTTTGGATCTGTCTAGGAGCATTTGGTGAAAGTGTATAATTCTTCCTCTTTTTGAACCAGGGCGCCACCTGTGGCTTCTTTCACAATGCGCAATCTTTCACTGTATAGCACAAATGAAAATTGGCAGGTAATTTACCGAGTTTGCTAAAGTATAAATTGTTATATTTTCTATAGTGCAAGTGCTTATTTTAACAACCTTCCTATAACAGGCAGTTAATCTTAAGGAGGCTCGGGACTTCTCCAGTAACAAAAAGTTCATATATGTATTCAAAGTAATATTCCAAATTACACTTCTACATCCACACATCTGATCACATGAAGTTCTTTTTCTTTTATATTTTTTTAGGAGGGGGAAGCATTCCATTGGGGTTCACTTTTCCTTTTTATCATTGTATTATTCACTTTCAAATGTTCTTTACACACATTGTCAGTAATGTCTGCATTTTTGAACATTATGTGCAAACAAATATCTAGGTATGTGTGGATTGGGCTTTGTATTATGTATGTCGTTGTGCCACATTCCTTATGCTTCTCTTATGTATGCATGCATCCATTATAAATAAATATGGAAGATACTGCTAATCTATTATTCTTCTTCTTCATAGATGGGATTCTATGCCGAAAATTTTCAAATGGTAACTGACAGTTAAATTCTTTCATCACCAGAAACTTGAATGGGAATCTTTATGTATTGATCTCCTACCCCATCCTGACACGTTCCACTCAGAAGAGAGAGAAAATAAAAGGGATGATGATGGTGCTAAGCGTGTTTTCTTTGGCGGGGAACGCTTTCTTGAAGGAATATCTGGAGAGGCTCATGTAATGAAAATTTGACATTACAAGTTTGTTCTTGATCAAAGGCTTCATTATAAATATAGGCAGCTTCAGTATTACGTAACTGATAGCACTGCTTGAACAGGGTTCATGTTATTTAGCATGTCCTAACTTTATAATGTTGATCAGATCACTGTCCAGAGAACAGAGTCAAACAATCCACTCGGGCTGGAGTTACAACTACATATTACAGAGGCTGTTTCTCCTTCATTAAGTGAACCGGGTAGATAATTTAAACACTATCTTATCGTTTGTTTCACTGCTGGGAATAATATTACTGGAGTTATTATGTATTATATGAGCAGGATTGCGTGCTCTTCTACGCTTCATGATGGGAGTATATGTCTGTCTAAATAGAGATGTAGATTCGAAGATTCAACAGGTTTTGATTTACTTATATTATTACTATGCTGAGAAATTTAAGGTCGACATGTTAACTTGTGATCAACAAGTAAACTGACCTTTCTCTCTATTGACAGAGATCTACTGAAGCAGCTGGGCGTTCTCTAGTCTCAATAATTGTTGATCACATATTTCTCCGCATTAAAGATGCTGGTTTGTTTGCTTATAAATTTATTAGAGGCTTGATATACCTTTTCCGCTTACAATGTACTTGCCAATTTAGATTTCTTGTGTCTCAACCCTCATTTGTTTCTTCGTGGTATAAAAGTTCTTTGCAGACAACTTGTTTTTCTGTATGTTCTTGAAATATTCTTCCAACACTTCCTATTTATCTGCAGAGTTCCAGTTAGAACTTTTGGTGCAGTCACTTCTCTTTTCTCGGGTATTATTCATCAACACTTGTTACTGACACCCTGGAGAAATGACCTTATAATTTTGATTCAATGCTTTGCTGGTAAAGTTTAATCACATATAAAGCAAACTTAAGAATTATTATTAGCAAATCTTAGGTTGTATTTCAATTCGTTATTTGTTTTGCATAAATATGTTTTTAGTTCAAAGGTTGGCTACAATATGAAGTAGCCTCTCAATGTAACATGCCCACTAAATAGCTTTGCTAGTCAAACCAACCAACTTTGACTTCTTACGAAGTTTGGATATTATAACGATCAGCATGATTAAATTGACCTTAGGAGGGGAGCAAGTAGAAATTTTGCAGTATCATAGCTGAGGTATCTCAGTTATAGATTAAAGTTAGACAACTGGTCAATGGTCCGATTTGGGTGAGTCATACTTATCTAGTTTTGTTATTTGTAAATATAGTTGGATCTGTTATGAACTAAATTGATTTCACATTGGTGAGTTGTCCTTGTGGCTCCAGTGAGTAGTTTTAGATTTTCATATTCAATCATGTAATTTGTGTTCTAGCACCCCAAAGTTCTTATAACCTTGCCAAGCAAAAATGAAAAAAAGTTCTCGAATTCCTTTTAAAAATTTACACATCTCATGTGGTCTTCTTCCACCGTTTCCAGTGAGGTTTATGTGGTTCTGTATATTGTCATCAGTTTAAGGTCTCATGTTTGGATGGCTATACTCACAGGCTAGTGTTCCTGATGGTGAAAATGGCAAGAGCTTAACACGGGTAATGATTAACGGGATGTTTTTAAGGTAAGTTTCGTTGTTCAATTTGTCTATTGATGGGCTAATGCCTATTTTGTATGAGTGTCTTGGAGTTACTGTCTCGCTTTGAGCAGGTTCAATTTTATAAAGCTTCACATCTTCTTCTTTGTCTTGTTTTGAGGCAGCTTCATTCAACTTTATTAATCTCATTGATTTATATTTGAAGCTACCTTTTTTCATTGGTGAAATCTACTACAGTGTGCCTAAATAATTTGGGTGCGGGAATTTTTTTAACAATGTGCTGGAACTTAAATTGTCAGGACTATAGAATATTCTATCATTCTGGACTTGAGATCTTATACTAAAAGGTTGACCTTAATTGTTGGGTTGGATTCTTACCCTTCTATGTTTTTCAAAAGTACTGTTACCAATTGATGTAGGGTTATGTCTCTTTACTTTCTAACATAATGATTGGGATACGGATTGTTTTCGATTTTTATTATCAGCTTTGAATGTATCATAATTTGGGCTCAAGACCTCCCTTTGAAAAGGGAGCTCTATTTTTGCAACTTGATCCAACATAAGTTAGTAGAGAGATTAAAGATGAGAGAGATACACCACCGTTGGGACATGAACCCTGCCCCCTTGGGTTTTTTTCACAGTTGATTTGAGTGTGTATCACATAACTTATATTCAGTTTATATCTGGATGGTTGAAATGCAGGGACACCTTTTCACGCCCTCCTTGCACCTTAGTTCAACCATCAATGCAAGCTGCTTCAAAAGAGTTTCTTCGCATGCCTGACTTTGGTATCACTTATACTTGGATAAACGCAGCTTTTGTTTGTCATGTATTTAGATATGTAACGTAAAGTCCAATTCTTTCATTTGATGGTTCAAGCAGGTAATGACTTTTGTCCTCCAATATATCCTTTGCAAAACCGGCACTGGAATTTAAATGAGAGCGCCCCTATAATATGCTTCCATTATATTCAGGTCAACCCTTCCCCAGCACCACCAAAATTTGCTTCACAGACAGTTATTGATTGCCAGCCTCTTATGGTATGCATCAAATATTCAAATAGATATTACCTTCTCATCCGATCCTTTGATTGGCTTTCTTTCTCAATATCAATTCCTATTCTTCGCTCAGATTCATCTTCAGGAAGAATCCTGTTTGAAGATAGCTTCTTTCTTAGCTGATGGTATCATGGTCAATCCTGATGATAGTTTACCAGATAAATCAATTCATTCCCTCGTGTTCTCTCTCAAGGAATTAGTAATCACTGTTCCTTTGGGTAGCTGTTCATCACATAGTCCTGCTGGCAGTAAGAAGGCCACTGCTGAGAGGTCATTCACTGGAGCAAGGCTTCATATGGAAAACTTGTTCTTCTTAGAGTCACCTTCAGTAAAAACTAGGCTGTTGACACTTGAGAAGGATCCTGCCTGTTTCTCTTTCTGGGAAGGTCAACCTGTTGATGCTAGTCAGAAGAAATGGGCAACTGGATCATCAAACATTAGTTTGTCTTTTGAAACATGTACTAGCTCAACTGAATCTAAGAGTTCTGCTTGTGGGACTTCAGGCTTGTGGAAATGTGTTGAACTGAAGGATGTTTGTATTGAGGTGGCTATGGTGACTGCTGATGGGAAAATATTAATAGATGTTCCTCCTCCAGGTGGTATTGTCAGAGTAGGTATTGCTTGCCAACAGTTATTGTCTAATACTTCAGTCGAGCAGCTGTTCTTTGTCCTAGATCTATATGGATATCTTGGAAAAGTTAGCGAAAAGATAGCTGTTATTGGGAAAAGGGGCAGACCAAAGAAAACAAAAAGATCTTTAAGTGGAAAGCTGATGGAAAAGGTTCCTAGTGATACTGCAGCAACTTTAGCAGTTGAGGACCTTCAGCTTAGATTTTTGGAATCTTCCTCTATGAATATTCAAGGAACGCCTCTGGTTCAGTTCATTGGTAAATACTTACTTGTTAAAGTTAATCACAGAACCCTTAATGGTGCAATTGCTGTCAGATCCACTTTACGCTGGGAAAATATCGAGGTTAGCTGTGTAGATGCTGAGGGAAACTTGCCCCTTGAGAATGACACGATGACAACTTCTAATGAAAATGGTATTTTGGTGTCTGAGAGTGGACGCCCCCAATTCAGGCTTGTCATTTGGGTGCATAATAGAAGTAAGCACCAACCAAATAGCAAAGCGTTGACCATTCCTTTTCTGGACATAAATGTGGATCAAATTATTCCATTCAAGACAGAAGATAAAGGATTTCATAATCTAACTGTCTCAGCTAGTATTTTTGGTGTTCGCCTTGGTGGAGGAATGAACTACACTGAAGCCTTGCTGCACCGGTTTGGGATATTTGGGCCTGATGGTCGTCCTGGTGAGGGGCTCTTGGAAGGGTTGGAACGCCTCTCAGCAGGGCCTCTGTCTAGACTTTTCAGCGCATCACCAATTACTGTTGATGATGTAGAAGAGGGTAATGGAGAAATATGTGAAACTTTGTTTTATGTTTCATGTTAACATATAAAATACTTATTTCTCTGCTTCTATTCCGTGCTTGCTAAACTTATCTTGAATTCATCCAGATTTAACTCCAGAGCGTCAAAAGAAGGATCCAGTTTTGAAATTGGGAATACCAGATGATGTTAATGTATCTATAGAATTGAAAGATTGGTTATTTGCTCTTGAGGGTGCACATGAGATGGCTGAAAGACCACGTCTTGCCAGTCATGAAGATGTGAGCAGAGAGGAGAAGTGTTGGCATACAACCTTCAGGAGCTTGCGAGTAAATGCAAAAAGTAGTACAACCCTTGTGCCGCGTGGCAAAGGAAAACCACAGGGGACATTGCATTATCCTGTCGAGTTGGTCACGGTGATGATTATTTCCTCTTGTTCTTTTCTTCTCTAGCCATTACAATTGTACAAGAAACTAAATCTGGCAAAGTTATTCTGGTAAAACGTTAGTCCATAGTACCTTGATTTTCTTAAAACAAAACTAATTATTCATGCTCTACATGAACATAAGTGTCATAATTTTTTTTTGTGTGGATTCTGTTGGAATGATAATACGCAAAGAATGTGTATAGAGGTGCAAGGTGGATATGCATGTTCGATCTTTTAGGTGGTTAGTTATGCAAAACATTCAGCAAATTCTCTCAAATATATGCCATAGAATGCAATCATACTCTCCATTGGGATTCAAGTTGCTACATGTAAATCAATGTAACTGGTAAAACTAGAGAACTGCAGTGAGCTAGCTTTGTTTGTGAGCTTCTCTTTATGCTGTTTAACTTGGTGATTTAGACATTTCAGTGGTTTAATTATGAATTTAGCGCTTCATCCTTAAATGTGAATCCTATTTCACAATTCGATTACTCCATGTGAACTATTTTTCCAACTTGCGATTTATTTCATTTGAACTCCGCAGGTTTGTGTTCAAGGTTTGCAGACCTTGAAGCCCCAATTTGTGGATGCCACCCTTCAAACTGATTCACCTCCTTCATACGGGGTCAAAGAAACCTTTGAGAAGTCCGGAGGGATAGATCTTGAAGCTAGGATGGTGATATCCGATGACTCTGAAGAAGTGTCAACTCTGGTTCTGGAGAACATAAAATTTTCTGTTAAGCAACCGGTAGGGAGATTGAACTTCTTAGCCAATTGATATATTCTTTTTGTCATGAGTTCTGATGATATGCTGATTCTTTGTAGATTGAGGCACTTGTGAGGAGGGATGAGCTTCAACACCTTGCATTTTTGTGCAAGTCTGAAGTTCAGTCGATGGGTCGAATAGCTGTGGGAGTCCTTCGACTCCTCAAGCTGGATACATCCATTAGTCCGGCTGCTATCGATCAGCTAAGCAACCTCGGTATGTCCAATATTACTGAAGATGAGCAAGTTATTTAACTTATCACAGTCAGATCTGGACTATGTTATAGAACTGATAAGTTAAAACCTTAAAATGCTGGTTTAGGAGGATGAAAGCTCCCTAGTCCCGACTGATCAGTAAATGAGAATTAAGTAGGTATTAATTTCAGGCAGATAGATGTGTTAAAGTTCGGATTTTAGGTTGAGCTCTGTGGGTATCAAGTTTGATCTTCTGTAGATATCTCTTTGGTCAACTATTCTCTAAAAAGTATTGATTTGTAAGTTAAGCTTGATGCAGACATTAGGAGATGTATGGATCACTGTGCTATATGTTATGGGTTGAGAAGAAGATCCATAAAATTCTTTCTAGAGTGTTAAGAGCAGTTAAGTATAATTAGGCATATATTTAATCAGTTTCCTTTCTTTGTAGGACTGTTCCTTTTATAAAGGGATTTCCCAGTGTACTTGAGTATTAAGTCATCAATCAACCTTAATATATTTTAGGGAAAACTGCAAAAAGTCTCCTTATAGTTGTTTTTTTTGCACAAACTCTCCCTTCACTGTATTTTTGCAAAAACTCTCCCTCACTCATGTTCAAATTTGCACCGTCTATGTAAATCCGTGAAAATTAACAGAAGTATTTCAACAGATAGAAATGTCAAATTGGGAAGAACAAAGAAAACCTAAGAGCATATAAATTATATTTGTTTGGCAGATAGACTCCCTCTTTGATCATTTTCTGTTTTCCACCATCCTTGGTGTGATTAAGAATTTAGCGATTGGTGACATGCAGGAACTGGGGATTTCGATAAGATTTTCTCGGATGACACAGTCAGAAAAGGTATCTGTGCTGTTGCCAGTACCGATCATTCCACAACAAATATGACCAGAGGAAGCTCGAACACGAACTTGGTTAGCTTACTGGAGGAGGAGATCCAAGATTCGCAGGCCAAATGCGCTGTTCTCATTAACGACATTGGTAGTTCAGAATCTAGTACTCGGCATGTTGCTGATATCGAACAACTCAACCAGAAACTTGAAGGTATGAAGAATTTATTGACACAATTACGGACTCAAATGTAGCGAACCTCTTCATACAATCCCTTACTACACAGTTTTGGAAAAATCCCAACTACATAGCATATATTCATTCTTTCTTTTGTATATAATACCTCCATGCCGTGAGTGTATTACTCAGTAAGTTCACATCTTTGTAACTGTAATTGTGAATTTTTTTTTGTATCCTTGGAATGACAGTTAAATGTATTACTGTATATATTGAGCTAAATCAAGTGACCTTGAAGGTGTCTTCTCTTTAATTTATTAGACAAATCTAATTGATTAATATTTCAGATCATGAATTTTCATATAAATTAAGATTAATAAATTTGGATGGTGTCTAAATCTGACATCACGTAAAAAGGGTATTTGTCGATATTTTATATGCATCCGTTTAAAGAAGGTGGCTCCAAGCTAAAAACAATGGGAAATGTCCAATTCATATTTTCTACATCAAAAGTCAAAACCCAATTCAGAACAATTATAAACATTTTAATCACCAAACTTGTTTTTACTCTTTTGTTATGCATTGAAGACAAGATCAATTTATGCCGAATAGTCCTTATGGTGACATTGTCCACAGCAACAAAGACTTAAAAACAAACCAAAACTGATACAGAAACTCTGCCCTATCACTTCCCACAAGATCATCATCCAAATCTCAAGTCCTTTTCACCTCAAGCTGATTTATTATTATCATACACCCCATTGGATCAACATCAACAGCAATCCAGCTACCTTACAAAACTGCTCTTTCCTTCTTGGGCTGCTTCACAATCAACTATGAAAGATCCTTTATTGTTTCTTTTTCTCTTCTGTTCAAATGCTGACAAAGCATACTGTTCCTTCCGGCAACAAGTTTGTTCCATTAGGCATATCATTCATGATTTAGAAATGAATGTATAAGAAGCATGCATGTTTGATTTGGATGTAGCAGAGGTTCATTCTTGAAACATGGGCAGCAACAAAGTTAACATGTTGAGGTACGCTGACGGCTTAGACAAGGTTTTGATGTTTTTCGGCACATTGGGAAGCATTGGAGATGGGATGCAGTATCCTGTCATGATGTATGTTCTCAGCGATGTTATCAACAACTATGGAGCTGTCGCTGCCGATACAAATTTCAATAAAACTGTAGACAAGGTAAGCAAATATACGTTTCACAGCCTAAGTTTCATTTCAGTACTAATGTTGTTAGAGACAGTAACATACCAGTGCGTTTGTGTTTCAGTATGCACTTAGACTGTTCTTTGTTGCAGTTGGAGTTGGGGCTGCAGCTTTTGTTGGTATGTTATGCTTTGAAACTATACTTGCAAATTTTGAAGAATCATTTTCACTGCAAATGGAAGCTAAATATCTATGTTATGCAAATTTTGGTTCTGCAGAAGGACTTTGCTGGGCAAGAACTGCTGAGAGACAGACGTCTCGTATAAGAATGGAGTACCTTAAAGCTGTCCTTAGACAAGAAGTTAGTTTCTTTGACACACAAGCTTCTGGCTCTTCCACAACTTACCAAGTTGTTTCAACTGTGTCCACTGATGCCACTTCAATCCAAGTCTCTTTTTGTGAGAAGGTTTGGTTCCAGTAACACCCTTTTTTATGATCATGAAAACCCAATTTCAAGGCAAAAATAGAGCCTTATTCTTGTTTTTGCAGATACCAAATTGCATAGCTTACATGTCAACTTTCTTCTTCTGCTTCATACTGGCCTTTGTGCTGTCATGGAAGCTCGCCTTGGCTGCACTTCCACTCAGCATCATGTTCGTGGCCCCAACGCTTGTTTTTGGGAAGATGATGATAGATGTGGCAGTGCAGACCCTCGAAGCTTATGCTGTTGCTGGGGCTGTTGCAGAACAAGCAATTTCTTCTGTTAGGACCGTCTACTCCTATGTGGGAGAGCGCCAGACGCTGGTCAAGTACAGCAAATCACTCGAAAAGGTCATGGAGCTAGGCGTGAAGCAAGGCTTCGCGAAAGGGCTGATGCTGGGGAGCTTGGGGTTGATCTATACAGGATGGGCCTTCCAGGCTTGGGTTGGCACTTACTTGGTCACTGAGAAACACGAACAAGGTGGCCGCGTTTTCACTGCTGGCTTTAATATGCTATTTGGAGGAATGTAAGTCACTTCTTGATCATAGCCTCAGTTTATGAACTTAGGCTCATTAGCTAAACCCCAAATTTCAAATTTCAGGAGTGTTCTTGGTGCATTGCCTAACATAACTGCCATCACAGAGGGAAAAGCCGCAGCTACCCGCATTTTCGAGATGATTGATCATGTTCCTGAGATAGACACAGAGGTCAGAAAGGGGAAGGCTCTGTCACATGTTAGGGGAGAGATTCGGTTCGAGGATGTATATTTCAATTATGCTTCAAGAACTGACTCTCCAATCTTGCAAGGGCTCAATCTCAAGGTACCAGCTGGTGAGACAGTAGGGCTTGTGGGAGGCAGTGGGTCTGGCAAGTCCACAACCATTGCATTGCTCCAAAGATTCTATGACCCTATTCAAGGGCAGATCTTGCTTGATGGGCACAACATCAGGAGGCTTCAGCTGAAATGGTGGAGATCCCAAATGGGTCTAGTCAATCAGGAACCTGTGCTCTTTGCAACTACCATAACAGAAAACATACTGTTTGGGAAAGAAGATGCTTCCATGGATGATGTGATCAGTGCAGCTAAAACTGCAAATTCTGATGACTTCATCTCCAAATTACCAAATGGATATGAAACTCAAGTAAGCTACATGTTACTTACTTTCTTGTGTCATGACTATGTTGCACTTAACTGTCCACTTCCATGGATTGTTTTCTAGGTTGGTCAGTTTGGCTTGCAGCTCTCTGGTGGACAGAAGCAGAGAATCGCCATAGCTCGCGCTCTGATCAGGAATCCGAAGATCTTGCTGCTTGATGAAGCCACCAGTGCATTAGATTCACAGTCTGAAAAATTAGTTCAAGAAGCAATAGACAAGGCATCAGTAGGAAGGACAACAATCATAATTGCTCACAGGTTATCCACAATCCGAAGAGCAGATCTGATCGCGGTTCTTTCAGATGGAAGAGTGATCGAGTCAGGCACACACAATGAGCTTACAGGTCTAAACTCAGGACAAGGCGGAGAATACTTGAAGATGCTGAACCTGCAGCAAGTGGAAACACAAAGTGAGCAGCTACATGACAATTTCAATTACCAAATGGATGATGCAAGTCCACATTACAAGACAAGTATCGATGCAAGCCCATACTATGGCCACCACAGGAGTATCGCGTTGAGCCCTGCAAGCGTGAGATCAAGCTACCAAGGAACTCCTGTGATGAACCCATTGAGCCCTGCATTTTCCATATACTCATTTTCCATCAATATGGGCTATAGTGGAAGTGACGATGAGCTGAACTTGAAGGACTCTCGCCCTCCCTCCTTGTGGCGCCTGATGAAAATGAATATGCCTGAGTGGAGAAGCGCCTTGCTTGGATGCGCGGGAGCGCTAGGATACGGGGCAGTCCAGCCTATAAACGCGTACTGCGTGGGAGGGCTTATATCAACCTACTTCCTCACTGACAAAAAAGCCATCAAGTCCAAATCAAGAGACCTGTCCTATGTTTTCTTGGGGCTTGCCGGTTTCAACTTCTTCATCTGCATAGTGCAGCACTACAATTTTGCTGTCATGGGAGAGAAATTGACCAAGAGGGTCAGAGAAAAGGTCCTTGCAAAACTCCTGACCTTCGAGGTAGGGTGGTTCGACCAAGATGAGAACAAAAGTGCAGCCATCTGTGCAAGGCTAGCCAGTGAAGCCGCTATGGTCAAGTCCCTCGTTGGTGACAGGATCTCACTCCTCCTCTCAACAGCCTTTGGCGCTGTCTTCGCCTACACTGTCTCGCTGTTCCTCACCTGGAAGCTCTCCCTCGTGATGATCGCTGTCCAGCCACTACTCATCGGGAGCTTCTACGCGCGAAGCCTCGTGATGTCTAGTAACACAGAGAATGCCAGTAAAGCACAAAGGCAAGGAAGCCAAATTGCAAGTGAAGCTGTCATCAACCACAGAACCATAACTGCATTCTCCTCACAGAAGAGAGTCTTAGGACTGTTTCGGGATACTTTAGAGGGCCCGAGGAAGGCGAGCGTGAAGCAATCATGGTACGCAGGTCTTGGCCTGTCCAGCTCTCAATTCTTCAACACAGCCTCCACAGCTTTAGCTTATTGGTATGGAGGGAGGCTCTTGGCACAGAACCAAGTTTCTGCAGAACACCTCTTCAAAGCATTCTTCATCCTCCTCTTCACCGCCTTCTCCATTGCAGATGCTGGAACCATGACTTCAGATTTGTCTAAAGGAAGCAACGCCATTCTCTGCCTCTTCCAAATTCTCGACAGAGACAGCGAGATCGATCCAGAAAACAACACTTACGGACCAGACACGAATAAAAGACTAGTTGGTCTCGTTGAGCTCCAAAACGTGTTCTTTGCATATCCAGCTAGACCCGAGCAGATGATCTTCAAGGGCCTGAGCCTTAAAATTGAAGCAGGAGCAACAATGGCGCTCGTGGGACAAAGTGGCTCTGGCAAATCAACCATAATAGGTCTCATATTAAGATTCTACGACCCTATCAGAGGATCAGTGCTCATCGACGATCAGAACATCAAGAACTACAACCTGAGGCTCATGAGGTCTCATATCGCGATCGTCAGCCAAGAACCAACCCTTTTTGCAGGAACAATACGCGACAACATAGCATATGGAAACGAGAGCGCCAGCGTGTCAGAGATCAAGCAAGCTGCAGTTCTTGCAAATGCACACGACTTCATAAGGTACAAAACATGCAAAACCAAAACTCTATGTTACAAAATTAGAAATTCTCTTAGAGACTCAGTTATGTGTAAATTATATTTTGTTTCACAGCGGAATGAATGAAGGGTATGGAACATACTGTGGAGAAAGAGGAGTGCAGCTATCAGGAGGGCAGAGGCAGAGAATCGCGCTGGCCCGAGCAATCCTGAAGAACCCAGAAATCTTGCTGCTGGACGAAGCGACCAGTGCACTGGACAGTGTATCAGAGAAGTTGGTCCAAGAAGCACTAGAGAAGATGATGGTGGGAAGGAGCTGTGTGATTGTGGCTCACAGGCTATCAACAATCCAGAAAGCTGAAACCATTTCAGTGATCAAGAATGGGAAAGTAGCAGAACAAGGCTCCCACAGTGAGCTTCTCTCCATAGGACAGACTGGAGCATACCACTCTTTGGTGAAGGCACAAAGTGGCAGCTCTCCTTACAGGTGAAACTGAAATCGTAGGAGTTCACAGTCAAAGTTATTAGTAACCCTTCCAATAAAGTTTTTTGTGTGTCATAGACTGGCTAAACGAATGGGTAAACAAAGTCTCCAAACATCTGGGATGTAAACGAATTGAATCGAGAGTGTTTGACTCATAGAAAAAATAGTAAAGCTCTAGCTTGATTCGACTCAATTTATTTTACATTAATTATTAAATAAGACAGCTCGAGATCTATTCGACTAAATTCAGCTCATCTAGTTTCGTCATAAATAGTATTAAAAAATAAATAATATATAATTAATTAGATATCAAGCTTTAAAAAGTTTAAATCAAATTCAACTCGTTTATTAAAAAAGAAAACTTTTACCTCAAAGTCCACCCAAGTTCTTGTTAAGAGTTTTGTTCACATGCAACCTACTAAACAGTTTCTGCAATAAGAAACTTAACCTAAAAAGAGTGAATCACATTCACAAGTGTCAATAAGTTTCTCATTACTGCAACATCCAAATTACATCTCTCTGCCACTAATCAGAAGAATCAAGAACCACACCAAATGAGGCACGTCTATACCAAAATGCAGAACATGACAACTACAATAATAAACACCATCATCAATCAAACCCAAAAATAACTAAATCAGGTCCTCCAGCACCACCACTAAATTCGAACAACCCAGAAACAACAACAAATTTCATTTTCCAAAAACCCAGTATCAATCCCCAATCGATGGGAAAAAAAATCAAATCTTTTCACCGACCCAAATCAAGAAACCCCAAAACAAACAAACCAGCCAAGCCCAAAACCAGAACAGACCATCCCACAAGCGGCGGCGGCGCCGCGCCGGACTTGAGCTTGACACCCTTCTTGGCCTTGACCCTATCCCCCATCTCATCAACCTCCACGACCCCACCGACCCTGACTCCGCGCCTCGATGTCCTCCAAAACATGATCTTGAACCTGACCCTCGTCGCCAGATCGACCCGGAAGGCCGTGGGCGTGTGATTCCCGGCAATCACGCCGAGCCAGTTCACCCCCGAGGTCTCCAGAGTCCCGTTCTTCTTGGCGCTCTTCTTGTGGCCCTGGTAGAACCCGGGGACGGTGTAGTTGCCGACGAGGGCGGCGCTCGATCCGGGGTCGGATCTGTTGGCGAGGAGGAAGAAGGAGAGCCTGACGTCGTCGTAGTTGATGCCCTTGTCCTTGTTGGGGTTGTTGAGCTTGAGGAGGAAGGTGATGTTGCCGCTCCCGGCGGCGGTGGCGGCGGAGCTGTTGGTGGCGTTGAGGGCGGGGAGGGTGAAGCTCTCGATGGAGGCGGTGGGGGAGGAGGACCGGAGGCTCAGCCACAGGAACAGGGCGGAGAGGCCGAGGGTGAAGACGAAGTTGCAGCAGCACCGGCACGGGTACTCCGACGACATCTTCCGCCGAGTTTGGTCTGGTTATTTATTATTGCTCTGTTTCTTGGGGTCTTTTATAAAAATGTCTTTTTTAAAAAGTGGGTGACTCGGGAGTGACAAGTCTTTGTTTATTATATTCGTTTTTTTTAATCTTTAATTCTGGCCGGTGAGATCTTGACACCTGGGCTTGTTGTTGGGGTTCTGAAATTATGTGAGACCAGTTTCAGATTTTTGTTTGGTTTGTAATGAAATTGTTAGTTAATTACACGTAGTTTATTAGATTCGATCGTATTAAGGCTGTTTTATTTATGTTTCTTTAATTCTTGTCTTAAATTTAATATTAGTTTTGTGAAGAAAAAAATATGGATGGAGAAACGCGGTTGACCAATTAGACGTGTGTCCGTACGCGGTGAATTGAAAGATAAGTGATGTGTTTCTAAGAAAATACCTATTATTTTTCTGTCTTATTTCTTTTTATCATGGAGAATTATACAGCAAAACATTAATGATAAAAGTTTGACCTCAGGTTGAGACAGACATAACTAATTAAAGAAAGACTAACAAGTATTTAGCAGCACAATCCGATGAGAACCTTGTATCACACGTGAGAATTTATGATGTAGTGTTATGTGGCACGCTGAGCTGGCAGGCGTAGACACGTGGCGTTGATCGGCTGATGTAGTAGGAGCGAAAATAAAAAAATAGTCTTTCTTCTTTTAATCTCTCGTTACACCACTCTCCCGACAGGATAACATTTTTTCCTCTAGGTTATAGTATGAAACTCGGCTTCCTTGCTACATGACGACCCTCTGTTAGTTCTCATAATTCTCACACCTTTTGTGATTCTTACGAGAGTACATCCTGAGTATCTAACCATCCATTCGAATTGATTCGTAAAATATTTAGTTCACGTTTATTATAATTAAATTAGAATTAAATTTAAATTTAATATTGTGCGTGTTTAAGGAATAAGTTGCACTCGTATTTAACCATCAAAACTCATAATTGGTGTATTTATATTTCTTTAACTTTTATCTTGAAATTAATGTCGTTTTGTTTTACAAATATATGGACAGACAAACATGGTTGACCCAATTACACACGTGTCCTTACGCGGTGAAAGATAGTTGGTGTGTGTTTCAAAGAAAATAAATGTCTTACCGAATAAATACCTATTATTTTCCTATAATCCAATAATAATTAAGTCTAAGCCTTAACAGTTATGAGCTTACGTAGGGTCATGGACAAATCGAGTCTTAACAAATCATTAGAGATCATTTTGTAAAATATTTCACTCATATTTATTATAATTATATCGTAATATGGAGAAGACAAAAGTGTTTCAAGCACCGACAGAAGGGGAGGCG
>JAYMTP010001728.1:0-22520 GCA_036897365.1 Geranium brycei
CTTGTTTTGTGTCACTCTCTTTGGTGTCTGGAAATCACACTCTCTCAAGTCTCAACCCTTCAACTCACTCACTTTATATATTCCTTTTGTTTTTCTCTGCCTTACGTAATTCGATCCCAGAATTTAACAAAAATAGCATAATAACAAATCACGAACAAAAACACATTATGGTCTTTCAATCATTAATTTAATTTCTTTTGTTAATTCAGTCTCCATCGCTGAATGAGTCCTGCGATGGTAAGCTCCTATCTTCTTTTTTCTAAAATAATATTTTACTGTACAACGTAAAAAATGTATTGTAATTGCTCGAATACATTTATCTGTGATGTTGCTTAAAGTGATTTTATTAAATTGTGTACATTTCCAAGAATTTCTAAATGGAACTTACCATTGGAAAAATTTAAAATCTTCAATAATATTATGAGAATTGCTTATCACCATTAATTATACTTTTTATTATAATAGAATCACAGCAACTAGGGACCTAGCTCCCAACCTGACTAACCTTGTCACAACTAGGGCGAGGGAGAGGTTTCTAAATGCTCGACTAATTATCCCTTGTTTGCTTTTCCAGAGGTATTCCTTTCTCAAACATAGTGCAGAGGTTAGAAGTTACTCGAGTAAAGCCAGAGGTACGAAGTCGCTCTAAAACAAAAAGAAGTACGAAGTCGCTCGGTTAGAGGTATTTATTTCTCAAACGAAGGGCAGAGGTATTTATTTCTCAAACGAAGAGCAGAGGTATTTATTGGAAGAGAAGGTCACTAGATAGGCGAAGGTTCTTTTAAGGAATAAGGAAAGGGATCGAATGAAGGTTTTCGGTACCTCAAGTTCTAAAAGAGGTACATAGTTAAAAGAGCACATAGCAAAGAGGGAAGACAGAAAAAGGTATTTATCGAAAAGAGGTTATTTATCCTATATACTTGCTATAAGGAGAGGTTAGAGACTGATAATTATGATGGTTAATATAATCACATAAAACAAAATATGCTAATAATAATAGCCGTATAAGATATTTTTTTCCATAGTCAATTAAAGTTATAAGAAAAATTATTATTTAATTGTCACAGTGGAAGGGTGGTGGGAGAAATTATAGATTACAACCATGAATGCAATGGGGGTTACGAGAAATATACCAAACTTTTTCTTTTGTTCATAAATCCTTGATGCAGAACTTGATTATTAACTCCCCAAATATGAAGCTCTAGTCCCCCCACTAGTCAATGCTTTAAAACTCCTTTACTTAACTTTAAGCTCTTGACACATTTCTTCAATGACCCCAAAATGTCTACCTTTTAGTTATTGTATTGGATGTTTATGGAAATTCATATCTCACAGTCTTGTGTCTTTAATTTTTAAAACAAGAACTACATGAGAGACAATTTCTCATAAGTCTTACAAAGAAAATGGAAAATTTTTAGAGATCTCTCTCCTTTCTCTACACTTCTCTATCTAGTTTGTATGTCTTGAATCTCTCCAACAATTGTCATCTTTTAAATGATCATAGAATTTTGCTAGACTTTTACATGTGTCTTCTATGTAAGACCACTCTCGGGTGTCCATGACAACACACATCTAGATGGGTTGGGCCCAAGAGTTCAGAAAGAGCCCAATAAAGTTCTGAAAGTAGTATTGGGCTCGCCCATGAAGAGCCTATTCGATTGTCTTACAACACATATAATAATACAGAATGAAACTGCGCAGAAGGAGAGGAAGCAATCTGTCATCTGGGTTTAATAACTAGTCGAGACTTGTCGCTTAGTCCACGTCATCAACAAAACCGCGTGCTTCCCAGTTCCCCACTTGCTCCCCCACCCCCCGATTCACTCCAAAACCGACTACTCTCTCCGCCGACTCTCTCCTCTCCCAAAGCACCTCTAAATAAATATCTTCCATATTTAACTACGCGTCTCTTCCACTAACCATTTTCACAATCACAAAATAAAATAAAATGTGCAGGTCTACTGATTACCACAATTTCATCTCCAGAGAGAATCGATCCCGAGACCGCCTCTGCGTCAGGGGCTTTTTCGTCCGCCTCTCGGGCCTCCGCGCCCGCGACCCGCTACCCGACTCGCTCACCCTCCTCCTCAAGACCCGGCCCGAGTCCAGGGCCCTCGTCGCCCTCCACCGGGTCGTGTCCGTGGGCGGGGCGGTGGTGTTCGGGAGCAGGGAGCGGGTCCGGGTCGCCGACGGCGCGGGGTTCGAGGTCTACGTGGCGGACCAGAAGGCCCTGAGGGGGTGCTTCAGGAGGGAGGGGCAGGATTGGAATTTGGAGTGCAGGTGCGCGCTCGAGAGCGAGATGGTCGGGGTCCACGTGGCGGAGTGCGAGGTCTGCGTGGCGCTGGACGGGCACGTGGCGCTGACGGAGAGGGTGGGGATGGTGGTGAGGAGGAGGAAGGGTTTTGTTGCTCTGGAGACGATCCCAGAGGAGAGAGATGAGGATCACGAATCGGACGGCTGCTGTTGCGCGTGTGGTAGGGACTGGGAGGAGGTGGACTTTGACGGAGATTATTCGGAGGAGTGGTGCGACGTTGACGCTGACGACGTTGACTCGGCGAAGACGGAGATGGAACAAGGAGTGGGCTGGGCCGTCGATGTGGGCCTTTGGGTCGTTTGCTTGGGTGTGGGCTATGTTGTTTCCAAGTCCTCCGCCAAGACACTTAGGCGCTTGAAAATACTGTAGAAATTGATTTTTTTGTTTGAGGATATTCTATGAAATATAAAAATGAGTTTCTTTTTTTGAAAATCTTGCACAAAAAGACAAGGGAAATAGTCTTTTCATGTGATCTCAGATCTATGTATCAATAATTGAGAATCGAATTCAACGCCGATGAAACGGATAAGAAATAACTATACATTCATCGTAGTGAAAAGGCCCAAGCCCACCTCCGCTATCAGACTGACAGGCCCATGTCAAGCGATCTGTATGCAACTACACTTGTAATTCATTTAAATTTCGTCATGATAGGGGCCTTCGAAATTTTAAAAATTATCTTGATAGACAATAGTTATCCATTTAAAATTGAGAAAATGGCAAAAAAGTAAATGTATAATAAGAGGTAAATTTAGCTTCTTTTTTTTTGTAAATACATACATTTTGCGGTACACATCAAAATTCACAACATATTCCTTATTAACAAAATTCTTGCAAAAATATTATATTATATATCTCCATTTTCCTTTTTTCCGTGAACAATTGGTTTGGAAGTTGTTAAAAAAATTTATCTGAAGATGAAAGAGAAGGCGATAAATATTTAATAGAGTTTGATGTAAAAAAATTCTGCGTTGAAACCAAACTACAACTAAATAAACCATAGACGTCAGTTTTAGTCACTTTCACTCAAACGCCCATACTCCTTAAAAGCCACGATGGAGAAACCTTAATTAAATTCCAATTGCTCACCCATGCCTCAAATTAATTTTGTTTTGTAACGTTCATGCACTCAATAAAGCCGATCGGTGTATATTCACTTTTCAACTCCAAAACCAAATAAATAAATAATAATAAACAGCAAGAAAAAACAAAACGCCAGCGGCGTGGCGATGGGTCCCACCCACGCCTTGGCACAGCGCTCCCACGTGTCAGCGTCGCAACATCGAGAATCACCCCCCGCCACGTCACCAGCCGCAACCAGTCGCTTTCTATATTGCCCTTGTCAAGGCGGTCAACGATTCGATGATAAAATCATTCAAACCCAAAATCTTTCTACTTTAATCCATTTAATCCGTCGCTCACACAGCACGGAGCTGCACTGTTGGAGGCGGTTTTGGGATCGAGCGAAAGTGGTTTTCAGGGCGGTTTCAGGGGTATGGGGAGGTTGGGGAGTGGCCGGAGTTCGTTCTCGGCGAATTCTGGCGATTACAAGCTTCTGGAAGAGGTTGGACACGGCGCGAGTGCTACTGTTTACAGAGCGATCTATCTTCCTTCCAATGAAGTGGTAGCTGTTAAGTGTTTGGATCTCGATCGGTGCAATAGCAATTTGGTCAGTTTTGTTGCTACTTGATTTGATTTGAGTGTCAGTTTCATGAGCTCAGTAGAGGTTTTGATTTGTCAATTTGGTTATTTCTTCAGTTGATCTGATTTGTTAGATTTAATTTGTGAGCAAATGGAGTTTGAAATGTTTAATTTCTTGTTTGGACTGGGTTTTGAGTCTGATTGCTAAGGTTTAATGCTCCATATCGTCATTTATAGTTACTAAATATGTTTGAATTAACTAATCATACAATGCCTTGAGCTGCATATATGGACTTGCACAAAAAAAAATTCCTTCAGAGTGATTAGGCGGAAATAGACTATTGGTCAGAGATAGAAGGTTATCCAGATTGCCTTTTGAATTTATGTTTCTTGCGCCTAAGTGCATTGACTTCTTACAAATTGTGAAGTGTGTGTTAAATTGTTTTGAAATTCCTTCGGGGTTCTTCGGCAGAATTGGATGATTGGTCAGAGATGGAATGAAGTTGCGTGTATTGTTGTAAGAAAGCAGGAGTTACATCCCGGGTTTAATGCAAATAGACTAGTTGGGTAATTTGGGTGTGTTCCTTGCAATTTGTATAATATATGTCACAGAACACATGACCTTTTGCCAACGAATTGCACTATCAGTGTGCGTGGGACGTCCTATTAAATTTCTTATTACTTGTTATAGGATTTGCAAGAGTCTCGCCAAGAGTTAAAAGTGATCACGAGCGATAAAAGTAGGCCTGTTTTATTTTAGACTTGTTTACCTAGCTTTATAGCCTTAAAATATGGCGGAATTATCTAGAATCTATATTGTCGTTTAGTGATGATAAATTACTAACTTACCACCTGAATCCCCATTGAGTTGTCATGATGTATGTTTGTGTAAGTGCACAAAGTCAAGATCTTTTTGTTATTAATCGTTTGTGCTACTGGTGCCCTGTGGCGTCCTGTTAAATTTCTTAATTATATGTTGTTATGGGCATGCAAGAGTTTGGCCAATCGTTGGAAGAGATGAGCAAGTAGAAAAGTACTCTCGTCGAATATGGATTTTTTAAGAAGTAAATCAATGGAGGGTGGGTTGGACCAATAGGCTTTTAGTTTAATGATTATTTGGTCGCGAATATATGGTTTTGTTTGACTTATTTTCTTATCTTTATAGAACCAGGGTGGGATTATATAGAATCCATCTTGTCCAAAATCAGTAACAATCATTAACTTAGAATTACTGCCCATATTCCTACTTGGTAACACAGTATATTAAATAAGATTTCCTGATAAACCTATTTGTTTACCATGTCATGTTATGGCATGTTCCTGAAGTATTTGTATATAATGAATGGCATATTTATTCAATATGGGCATTTAGGAAGCATTCTCTTGTTCATGACCTTATGCCTCCATTTGATAAACTATTGAACCTTAGTACTATTTATTTATTTATTTTACATGAAATGTTTATTCTATTTTTTCTTTTGCTGTAATGATGCTATTTTGGTCATTACTATGGTTGATATGCACTATCTCCTTGATTTACAATTTCCGTTAGAAGTGAGTACTGACCTCTCACTCCTTTTATATGACTTGCTTGTTCTATGTTTTGGATTGCACTTTCTGACAATAATTTCAGTTTAAAATTGTGGGGATGGTTTACATGCTCTATTTCTATGAGAAGATAGTTTGCAAGTTTTTCTTTTTCTACATATAAAGTTTTCCAAACCGATCTTATGCTTATAATCTATCAAAACAATCGGTTCCTTTCCTCTAAATAACACGGGTATATGTTATGCGAATTTTCAGGACGACATGCGTAGGGAGGCCCAAACAATGAGTTTGATAGATCATCCAAATGTCATAAGGGCATTTTGTTCATTTGTTGTTGAACGAAATCTTTGGGTGGTCATGCCATTCATGGCAGAGGGTTCTTGTCTTCACCTCATGAAGATAGCATATCCTGATGGATTTGAAGAGGCTGCTATTGGATCTATACTTAAAGAATCTCTGAAGGCTTTGGATTACCTTCACCGACAAGGGCATATTCATCGAGATGTTAAGGTCAGTTTGATGTGAACATTTCACATCACTTATTTAATGCCTTGTCTTCCCTTAATATGATCCAACTTTGAGAGATGTAAGTTAAGGTTATTTTAATATGCCTCACAGGCCGGGAACATACTTCTTGACACTAATGGAATGGTAAAGCTTGGTGACTTTGGTGTTTCAGCCTGTACGTTCGATGCAGGTGATAGACAACGATCAAGAAATACTTTTGTAGGAACCCCATGCTGGTAAAATATACGTGAAAGAACTCTATTTTATCGTTTTCTTGGCCTTATGCTTTTGAACTCACTTCAGATTTTCATTTATTATTGACTTACAGGATGGCACCAGAAGTATTGCAGCCAGGAAGTGGATATAATTCCAAGTGAGTTTCATTACATAGCAAGAGACGATGCAATCTTTTTGGACGTTTGCCCCTAAACCATATATGTTGACCAGCTCACCTGTTCTCATTTTGGATGTATGCATTCATTGCCCGTGTTTGTTTCCCAAAATATAGTTTTGTCGACCATCATAATTTTTTTCACAATAATTTTGTTTTAAAATTATTCATTAGTTTATTCATGCCACTGAAAGTTGTGCTAGTAGATCTAATTGTTTGTGAATCCAGTCTCCTACCACATAAAACTATCTTGATAATCTCCTATATAATTGTATAGTTGAAACAGTGACATGTGGCCATATTGACGATTAACCTTGTTTGACAATCACGTAAATGACTTTGAATAGACAGACTGCATATATGTATGCACGGTGTTGCATGTATGCATTTGAAGTTCGAAATTGATAGCTATATAGCAGTGATTGCTAGACCTTCTGTATGGATCATCATTGCTTTAATTTCAGTTTCTTATTTATAGAATAATGTATCCTGATAATTATCGTGAAAGGTCTTTTTCTCTTTCAGGAGTATTCATTTTACCCATTAAAAAAATTAGTTTACTTTGAATAAGCACCATGCATGATTAAAAATATAGGATATAATTGTTGCTTATTGTGTAGGGCTGATATATGGTCGTTTGGAATAACAGCCCTGGAATTAGCTCGTGGTCATGCTCCTTTCTCAAAATATCCTCCAATGAAGGTACGTCTCCAATTTACTGTGGTTCAATAAGATTGTAATAGTGTGAGTTTGGTGAGCTTCCAGTGGAAGTGCTTAACGGAAACATCTTGGAATGTGTCATGTACTTTGTCGTTCTTATTAGGTGTTGCTGATGACCATTCAGAATGCTCCTCCTGGACTTGATAGTGACAATGACAAAAGATTCTCCAAGGTACAGTGTTTATATATCAATAGGGTTTGGGTAAACATCTATTATGGTCATATTCTAATGAGGGGATTATTAGATCAGTCATTCAAAGAAATGGTTGCAATGTGCCTGGTGAAAGACCAAACAAAGAGGCCAACGGCAGAAAAGTTACTAAAGCACTCATTTTTCAAGCGTGCCAAACCTCCAGAGTTTTCTGTGAAGAAACTATTTACTGATCTGCCGCCTCTTTGGAATCGCGTGAAAGCACTCCAGGTTAGACACAAATAATATTGATGCTCTCGTCTTATTTCTTTCCGCCTATTATGCTTTGCTTATTTGATGGGCTTGATCATGTCTTGCAGTTGAAAGATGCTGCACAACTAGCTTCAAAAAAAATGCCTTCAGCCGAACAAGAAGCAATATCACAGGTTTGAAACATTGCTTCAACTTTTAATGTCATGCTTGTTACTTGTGGCAACTAGACGGTACTCTCTGATTGTAATATTTTGTTCTTCCCTTGCTAGAGTGAATACCAACGAGGAGTTAGTGCCTGGAACTTTGATGTTGAGGATTTGAAGTTGCAAGCATCACTAGTACGTTACATTTTACAGCTCACCTAATAAATATATATAGGAGCATAGTTTTGTCTGTTTAGTCACGCTAATTCGTTTCACCTTTCTGTTAGGTACAAGACGATGACGACGATGAGGTGTCAGAGATAAAGGAAGAAAATAAAATCATGAAATCATTTGTTAATAATAAGGTCTACTATCACATTTGTGAAGTTCATACTACTTTTCAAGTGTAGCCCAATTCTGCTTCTCGGCATTTGTTTTTCCAAAATTTACATTCAACCAAATTATTTTACAAGATCTAATTTATCGTGGGCAGGATTCTGTTAATTGCCTTCCTAGTTTTGGGAAATTGACTTTAGAGGATAATGTTAAGCAAGCATATAATAGTGGCCCAACAAGTCGTAATGAATCTTCAGAGACCCAGAGCTCCTCAAAGAACGGAAAAAATGTTGAAAGCGATTCGGTAGAATCTGGCTTAGAAGAGAGAATTGATTTGAAAAACAATGGAATGAGCTCTGAGGCAGCAAATTCAGAGAAGAACTTTGCATCTGCCAAGACTAAAACTCTAACTGCTAGGGGTCGCCAAACTAGAAGTGGGCCACTCATGCCCGGTACTGTGCTTGGTCAGTCTCATTCAGCAACAGAAAAGGGACGCCTCATTGAAAGGTTGGTGACTGTACTTGTTTATTCAAGTGAGTTAAGAGGCAGTTGCACGATCTGTTTTCTGTGTCTGTACTAAGTTCTGCTCTTGGCACAGTATATTTCTTAATGCCGTTTTAGTAACTATTAATTTTCATATAATTGGAAAGTTTATAAGTTGTTGGGCTTATATGATGTCTTAATTATTAGATTTGATGACAAAAACCAACCAATAGTAGAGAAACCTGTACAAAGAGCACCGAGTTTTAGTGGTCCACTGATGCTTCCAGCCCGAGCTTCTGCAAACAGTTTATCAGCTCCAATAAAATCTTCTACAGGTAAGGGAGCTTTTCATTTTCGTCCAGCGTCTACTATATTTACTATATGTATTAGGTTAGAGATATTGTTACATTCATTGTGTATCATCCAATAGGATTGAGAGATTCTTTGGATGACAAGTCAAAGGCTGCTAGTCGGGTTCAAATTAGAGGGAGATTCTCGGTAACATCCGACAATCTTGATCTTGTTAAGGTACAACTCTACTCTTATGAATTCTTTGGTCTTCCATTAGCCTTCACTGATTTGAGGCATGTACCAGGATGTTCCGTTAAGTACGGTTCCGCGTGGCCCTTCAGAGGTGGGTGTCCAGAATTTTCTTGATTGGCTATCCGGGGGCTTTAAATAGTTGTTAACTTCTCACTTGATTTTTTTATGTTCCTTTCACATTCAGGTAGTGCCTCTAAGAAAGTCTGCTAGTGTTGGTGAGTGGATATTTGGCCCCAAACACAAGGTTCGTGATTTATCTTCTTAAATAAAGGCTTATTCTATTGTTCCTATTAACAATTTAACATTATTATTTTGGTCAGCCTGGCAGTCAGACACCTAATGTCACAACAGCATCCCTCACTTCTCACCTTCAGAATCTATTTCAGCAGAACACAATTCAACAGGTACGGTAGATTAACTTACAAAGTGAATCAGCAACTTTATTTTTGAAAATGTCATATGAACAATTCAATTCTTCAGGGAACATTGTTCTAACTTGAAATGTTGTTTCATATTAGGATCTTATTTTGAATTTGTTGAACAACTTGCAACTAGCTGAGGTGACAGATGGTCGGTAACATGTCTCCCTTCGTTCTAAATCCCGTAGTTGTATAATGAAAAGAGTGTTGCTTAAATTATTTCTCGAACAATTTGTTTCAGATACTCAAAACGGAAAGTTGCCTATAGTCCCTCGTAGTCCAGAGAACAATGGAAGTGTGAGTAACTTTTTTGTTGATCTTATACTGAATGATGAATAAGCATCAATTGGATATCGCATTTTCTTATAAATTCTATGTATCTTATATGCTATTACAATCTACATGATCGTGGTTTTGCAGGTTGAAAAGGGGGCTTCTGAAAGAGAGCGTTTACTGCTTGTCAAGGTCAACGAGCTTCGAACAAGGTTGATTTTGAGCTAGTGTAATTCTAATGAATATTATGTTGTGCATATGAAAGTTTATGTATCTTTCTTTCCACACATCATTTGCAGGATGAACATTCTGACTGACGAGCTAAACACCGAAAGATTAAAATTTATCCATGTGAGTTTTTCAAAGAGCTAATTTTGTTTTGTTCTTTCAGGGCCTTGGGTTTTTACGGTTAAGTTGTTATAATTTGCAGTTGAAGCAGCAACTGAATGCGGTGTCTGGTGTACAAGAGAATGGTGGTTAGTGTAAAGCAGAACCTTGATTATGTAAATCCAAGCTAGAGTTGTAAATCATGCGATTAAAATCATTTTCCCGGCGTTGAGCTGATCTGGAGAGCGGCCTTTTTCTGTTGGCAATGGCGAAAGCAATCGACAAGAAGCATTCTTTTTCTGCATCATCTGTGTTCAATAAGTTTCTCCTGAGATTCAGATTCCAGTAGCCTGAGAAAGCTAATAATCGGAACTGAGGTAGATAGCGAAAATTAGTTTGTTATTTACTAGTCATGGAAATGAAAGTAGACTCATCCTATTTATATTGTGTTGAGACACATTACCATGGTCAAAATTACCAGTTATTATGGTAAAAGTGAAGGTGCTCAGTTGGTATTCAATGTGAAAGGATGAAGAACTTGTGGTTAAAGTAACGACGATAATACAGAAGGTTATTATTATAAAACTTTATTTTTACTTCGTATAACTGAATTTATTCTATATATAAGAACATTTATGATATTTTTGTTAGGAACCCAATGTTCCTGGTCCGATTAGAGCAGGACATGACATGGAATTTATTGGTTCTGGATGGGTTGGGAAAAGTTTTCAAAATTCCCATTTGGGACGGGGCGACCATACTCCACCTGACCTACCTCATATTCGTCAAGTATAAATTATTGACCAATTTAAACTTTTAATTTAACTCTAACTTTTGAATGCCAAAAATAATTTGATAACTTTAAACTAAATACCCCATCTTAAAGTTGTTTATAGCACAAATTCCTGCAAAAAAACATTATTTTTAGCTTGATATGAAATAAATTAAACAAATACAAGATGAATGGATTAGGAGATTTGGGGATTTCCCGTCCATGTTGGGCGGTTTCCGGGGCCAAAAAAACGTGACAAAGCATGGAGTGGGGTGGTGATGGGATAGATGATTTAAATTTGGGGCGGGAAGAGATCACTAAATCCGCCTAAACTATCTCCAGGGCCATACCTAATGTTTGTACTTTGTTAATTGGGATTGTATAAAATCGTCTATTTAAAAAAAATGTTATAAATATAACGATCGAAGTTAATTTTATGGTTTTTAAATAAAAATTAATAAATAAAAAATATTGATAATTAGCTTTATTAATTATATAGTTTTGTATAGAACCACATAAAACAAAAAATGCTAATAATTAACATGATTAACTTTTGTTTTGCATCATGAGTTAAAATTAATAGAAAATTCATTGTTTGGTATCACGTGAATGACATGCAACTTTAATTATTTTCTTAATATCGAAAGTGTACTTAATCGTAACAATAAAATTAAAATTAACACTAAGTGATGTAGCGTCTTCTAGGCATAATTTTTGAATTCCTCTTCAACGAGACCAATGAAATAGCAACTTCATATCAATTTTCAAGCGATCTAGTACTCGTCAACATCTAATATTCTCTACGTTTACAAAGAATCGTGGTTTGCTCCCAAATGAGGCCGAGAATAGACTTGGCCGAGGCACTCATCGACGTGGCTATTAGTGGGTAAAGTCGTAGAAGAGCCAAGAAGGCGGGGATGATGGTGAAGACATGCTTAATGAATGAAACAATTGGCACAAAACTTGAGTGTGAGCAAGAGTGTTTTTTCAAAAACCCCAAACCATTGGCCACACTCAATTAGTATCTATTATGTTTTTTTAACTTTAAATTTAATGATATTAGGGTACTAATAAAAATAGAGTTTTTTTATCTCTAAGAAAACTCTTATCTTTATTTACCATAATTGTATATAAAAATATTATATTAAATGTTAATATTATTTTATTAATTGTAATTCTACCCACAAAATGATATAATTTTGTACAAAGTTATTCAGATAGAGTGGTAAAGTGGTGGGTAGGTACACCCGGACCGAGTCGGCCATTTTTGTTTACATTACTACAACGGTGTCAACACCGAAAGTATGTTCCCATCCCAATCGAAATAAGGTTTCGACACTACACAGTCGGTTCTCAGTTTACTGGTCGGTGCTCTGGTCGGCGATCGGCGCTTGTTCCGGCGATGGCCTCTCTCACTCTCACCTCGACTCCGTTCCCTTGTGCTTCTTCGCTTCCTCCGAGGACCCAACAGCTTCTCAACCTTAAACCTTGCAAAACCGCCAACAAGGCAAAACCCTAGAATCGATCTCTAATTTTCATTTTCTTTTTAAGTTGTTTGGTTGCTGTTGCTGAGTAGCTTCTCTATGTACCTATTGTTTCTTGCTACAGAAGAAGGTCAGGGGCGGAGCTTGTAGAGCGGAGCTGTCCAATGAAGCGCCTTTTGTTGTGGCGATTGGGGCTTGTATGCTCAATTCACTGGTTTTTCCTGTCCCTGCAAGCACAGAAGACGAGGGCGATTCGGTGATCGAATCAACTGATACGAGACTTGCTGTTATGGGTATCATGAGTTTCATTCCTTACTTCAATTGGCTGGTAATGTTCTTTTCTGAATTTGGAGTTTGTGTTCATTTTCTGTGGATTATCGAAGGTCATGTATTTACGATTCTCTCTTGTGCATAGAGTTGGGTATTTGCTTGGCTTGATACGGGGAAGCGGCGCTACGCATTCTACTCTCTAGTATACTTGGCTCCTTATATTAAGTATGAACTTCTTAACCTTTTGATAACTATTTGATGGAACTAGTCTTAAACTTTGCCTAATTTGGTGAAACTAGAATCATGGTTCTGCTTAACATGAAATTGCCCATTTCATATTGTGTTGCAGTTGTACGGTTGGTTCCATTTTCATTTCATTTGAGATTTTACACTATACACCATACATTATGCATATGCATCCTATTCCTTTGTAATTTTAGGAGTACTAGATGCACAATCCAAAACCTGAGTTGATGTTAGATTTTGCCACTCTTTTCTGTGAAAGGTCAAGTTCTAATTACAAGTGTGATTTCCTGCTGCTTTGTGAGAGAACCCATATTCTTAGATATCTGAAATGAATATAGCGAGTGATGTTTTGTATCTACTTGATCGAAGTCTTAAACCCTCTGGTACATTTATTTGCTTTAACAGGACAAACTTATCTATTTCACCTGAAGAGAGCTGGCTGCCTATTGCCAGCATTCTCTTGTGCATTGCTCATATACAGGTAAATAATGTCTCAGCCTGTTTTAACAGTTGTGAGTACATCCTGTTCTCTCCAACTATATGTGTGGCCATGAAAATTCATGAAGCTTGCTAAAGGTCTCGTTTCTATTGACAGCTGGAAGCAAGTATTAGAAATGGTGACCTTGAGGGTTTTCAGTTATTTGGCGACCCTACAAAGGATCTTTCAAGGACTATAAAGAAAGACGATCCTTTGAAGAGACACAAAGGACGCTTGGAGGAGGTACTAACTATTAAACATTTACAGTGACTTATAAGTTTTTCTTTTTGCTGCACAAAGTTTGTATCCATGTGTGATGGGGTTTCCGACTTTGTATGTCAAGGAGAAGAAAAGAGAAGGGAGGGACCTGCCATCTGCTGAAGATCAATCAAGAAAGAAGGTTCAATGGTGGGATGCTACTAAAAAGTCAAAAGATGTAGAACGCTCGAACAACGATTGGGGGGACGATGAGAGGAAGTAGAGCTAGAACACCACGCATCACAGTATCACAAGCCTAAGGAATTTATTTTGCTGTGGCTTTTTAGCATGCTCGTCTTTTTTTCTATTACTGTCATTTCAGTTTCTTATATGTAAACCAGCAACAAGTTGATAAATGCACAATCATATTTTAGATACAATATTTGCATATTATATGCAGTTGATTAAATTGATATCAAAGCAAATGATGGATACTCATGTACTAAACTGCCCTTTCCCATATAATATAGAAATATACATGTTTCTTGAGGCAATTTGTTCCATCAAGAATATCTAGTTTCATCTACATTTTATAGATTTGGTAAACAAGTCTGGAATTACACACAAGTTACCTCTGATATTCAATGTGACACTTAAACTCGAGAAGCTTATGCCATTCTATTGAATGGTTATGCTATAAGGACCTCAAGAATCGCATCGCCACTTCATAAGCATCAAGGAAGCTTGGCATATTCAATTCGATTCGATCTTTGGTACCGATCTTCTTCGCGGGAAATGGACTTACAAGTCTCATCTTAAAACAGAAATCAAGAGCAACAGATGCAAAAAGAAAGACGAGAACATTCTCAGACACATACACTGCGCCATTGAAAGCATGCGACAATATGCTCTCAGCGTTCAGTACCAAAGGCGGTCCTGCGCCAAGTGCACCAAGACCTGCATAGCAAACACATTTCACGCATCAACAATGCACAAACCACTGCAATTGGTAAAACGATTTCTCTTCTCTATAGTGCTTAGCTTTGAAAATATCATTGATTCGGAAATTATTAAGATCCTTACCTTTGACAAATCCAAAAGCTGCAGATGTCCCCGTTTTAAGCTGAACATTGTCCAAGTCTCTTCTCACCGAATACCGAAAGGTGACCCCAAACAATGCGCAGCTGATAAACGAGATTGCTAAAGGAAGTATCAGTTCAGTCGAGCTACTCACTTGTGTGAGGTAGATGGGCAGTCCTGCAACGGTGCCAACTATGGCCGAGATGGAAGCTGCTTTCACCGACTCCAACCTCTCTCGGTCTCTGTCTATCTCCTCGTTTCCATTCTCCTCGACCCCGTCTGGTGTTTCATCCACGTATTGTGACAGAGAGCGCTCGGCCTCTTCAACCATGGATCTTGCTTCTATTATCTCCCTTTGAGATATTTCAAGCTTCAGTGGCCATACCATTGAATTTGAATATCATTAGCAATGCAATAAATAACCATAGAATCATAAACATTCATAAAAATGCCTAACAGAATGTTACTGCACAAACACCAATAACTGATCAATATATTCAAGACCAAAATTTCTAATTTATTTTCTATCGATGGTTCATCAATTTACCTACAGCATGAATTTCTGGGATTCAATTCTGAACCAAACGAGCAGTAACGAAAAGGGGCTAAAATCAAAATGACCCAGAAAATGAAATCGGACCTCGGAGGCTCTGGCTTCGAGCTGAGCGATGTATTCGTTCCTTGGTTCTTCTCCTTCAAGCTCTTGCCTATCGATCTCAGCCAGCTTCATCTTGGCCACCTCTACGCGCTGTGACGCCTCGTCGAGCCCTTGCAGCAAAACCTTGTTCTCGTCTTTCTTCAGTAGCTCCTCTATCTGAGCGTCCACTACGCCTGACAAGGCTTTTCTCAGACTACCATTTTCACCAAATTGTTCTGAGTTTCCGCTACTGCTGCATTTCACCGTTACAGTGCGAGGGATGGAGGAAGGTAGTGAAAAGACCCTTCTGTAGGTTGGAGATGAAATTGGCGGGTTTGTTCTGAGGATTGACGAAGAGAAAGATGGAGCCGCCATGGACATGAGCTCGAGCTTCACTGTGTAGAATTTGTATGGAAGGAAATGGGCGGCTTGTGTCTGCATATTTGCTTATCCTCTTATTCGCTTCACTTCGGGCATCAAAAACAAATGTTTTTTTAGGCAGGATTATGACCCGACCCATTACAAGAAGAACCCGAAAATTCTCAATTTACTATTGTTAAGCATGGTTTTAAAATCTCCAATTTGTCCCATTAATCCTTATTAATCATCTATAAGTCTTTGATTAAACTTTTATGACTTTTTATTAACGTTTCAATTCCATTTATTTTTCAATTTATCTCCAATTAATCTCTAATTGGTCCACATGTTACCCCCTTAGTCAGACTAACACTTAAAGTTTTTCTGAAATATTGTTGTTAAGATACACGTTATTACTTAATTAAATCTAATTTTAAACTTTAAAAATTTTGTCAAAATTTCATTTTATCTCAATTTCATTTTTTTAATCCCTTATTTACTGAAACATTCTTATTTGATTTTTAAAATTTTAAATTCAGATTATTTTTCATTTCACCTTATTTTCATTCTTAACGACGTCAAATAATAAAAACAACTCACCAAACAAACAATTTCTATGCAGCAGCTTTCCCCTGTATTTTGAATGATCAAACAGCCACCAAATTTCATGAATTTTTTTGTAATTCATATGGTTTAACACCTTTTCAGAAACACAAGATTATACAAGGGGAGATACATAAAGGGTAGGCCATTGAGTGCCTAATAATGCATACAGAAACTAGGAAACAGAGTGGTTTGTGAGCTGTGAGTCACAAGCACTCAGCTGAAAACAGGACATCCCTGAGTCACCACCCCTTGTGCCGTAGGACACGAAGCCAAGGGACACCCATCAAGATCATTCCCCCACCAATCCACACTCACACCTTCCAATCCCAAGCACAGATACAACACCACCCCCATGAACGCAAGCCCTGCGTCTAGCGCACCCGACAGAACATAATTGTACCTCTGCCACAAGTCCGGCCTGTACCTATACACCACAAACCCGGACACAAACCCAGCAACTACCCAAGTAGTGTAGTTCACGGCGGTCGCCGGAGGCATCATCCCCGTCGCGCCTATCAGAACCGGCATGTTCACGAGCCTTATCCACTCCTGCCCCGGGAACGCCCTAGCGGCTAGCCAGACGAGCACCGGGGAAGCCGCTCCCCCCAGGAAGAACCAGTTCACCGCCTGGTACGTCCCCAGGTCCCCGAAGATCCTCCGGGGCCCGATCAGGCCCCAGATCACTGACGCGTCGTAGAACACCGTGTCGCTCGGGCACGTCCACACGCTATTTGAGGGAATTGCCTCGCATATGTCGGGGATGGTCTCCATCAGCCACCAGGCGGTGCTCAGGTACACGACGCATGCTATCAGCGTCCCGACCATCTGTGGGAAGAATGAGTTAACTGCGAGCATACGAGTTGCTAACGTGTCATGATTAGTGGGATGTGGACTCATGATACCTGTGCCATGAACATTGTCCTGGGAGGGATTTTCATGTAGTGGCCGAGCTTGAAGTCTTGGAGGAACGTGATGGCTTGTGTCATGCTAATGTATCCGTATACTTTGAAGCACATGTTAGCAACTGGGTAGCCTGGGTATATGTATCCAATGATGTACTCTGTCACGATGTTCAGACCTGGAGCCTGTTATCCCGAACCAACTAATTAATAACTTTCAAGTCTACTAAAAGTTACAAGTAAAGAGTAACAAAAACTACATGTAATAAGCATTTAGTTTCAATCTCAAGTTAGCAACATTGCTATTTAAACTATTGATGATAAAAAATGATAACTTCATTTTACTATCGTATACATTTTCCTCACTTAACTATAGTTGAGATTATCATCGTCTCACCTTAATAAATCTATTAGATTTTGACCTAACACGGTTAGTTTTCATTGCGAAATCACCTAAGCAATAAAGAGTATTTTGTAAAGAAGACTAGCAGTGTTAAGCAGTCTTCTAAAAATTCCCGACTTATTCAATTAATCTTATATAATCTCGTATTAATCTTTCAATCCGATTCATTTTTCGAGTAGTCCCCAAAAAACCCTTTTCACCTGACCAGAGTCTAGTATTTTTTCGAACGCTGATGTCAAGTCAAAATTAAACATAATGTAGTTTAGCAGGACAGTAATACTCTCAACTATATATTCGAGTGAGTCAAATCTAAACTTGACGGGAACCCGATGTCTAAACATAATTCTTCTTGCTCCGAACATGTTCTGTTATCATCCCTAATCTGAGTCAACCGAAGAAATATATACTCAGCTGTACTAAAACGAAACGATCCCTAAAAAAATTAGTACCTGATTTGTGATGGCAGTGATGATACCAATAGGGAGGGTGAAGAAAATGGCAATGGCACAAGCCAGCAGCACACCCCACCAAGGCAACTGAAGCTGCTCCTTGTAGTACTCGCAGGCAAAAACCGAGGCCCCGATGTTCCCGACGAGTATCGCCACGAACCACCACTCCGGCACCTGACCGTACCTGCTCATCATCCTCGTGTGCACGTCCATCCTCTTGTCCTTAAAGCTCGCCCTGCTCTGCTCCCAAATCTCCCTCCCGTGAAACAGCCCGACGTGCACGATCGTCGCCGACAGCGCCGCGAACCCAACCCCGTAAGTCACGGCAAAGAACGTGCTGAGGTACAGAGGCCCCTCCCGGTCGTAGGCCGCGACGTCGAGGTGGAAGCCGGGATCAATGATGGCGGAGATGTTGTAGAGCTGGCCGTCTTTGGTGAAGAGCTTGTTGGAGAAGATTGGGAAGGTCTTGGCCCCGTAGAGGTCGAGCCAGTAGCAGATGGGGGTGAGGACGTACATGACGAGGAAGAAGCCGGCGGCCACGTTGGCGGTGGCGAACCACGGGCTCGCGAGGGGGCTGCCGAGGTAGGAGGAGATGGTGGACCAGTCGAGGCCGAAGGAGGCGACGCCGAGGCCGTGGAGGCCCGAGCCGAGCTGCTGGGCCAGGACGGAGCTGGGGAAGAGCCAGCATGTCCACGAGAGTGAGGTCAGCATTTGGAAGAGGTAGCCCGGGAAGACGTAGTAGGTGAAGCTGCATGTGAAGGCTATGACGAAGAACTGGGTTCTTGTCACTACGCCCTTGCTTCGTACTTCTTTCTCGTGCAGAGCCCTACATAATGTAAAATATATATCAAATGCTTTCTTCAACTATGTTACAATCGATCACTCATGTAAAATCGATGACTTATACCTACTGTTTATCCGATTATTTACATTGGTTTTTAGTTTGCACTCTAAGATTGGTTTTCATATGAATGAACCTATACTCCTACATCTAGCCATGTTACCACCAATGTTTATGGTGTTAGATTAGATGATTTTTCCAACATATGGTACAAAATATTGTTAGTTGAAACACAACCTAAATTAGGTACCTGAAGAGTGAAACCTGGACAAGATTAGATGGCCACCACATCTCAGCTGGCTCCACCAGGTACCTCCTGAAAATCCCAGCCCAACCAAACCCAAGAACCTACCAATCATCAAATCTTAAACAAGATCAACACACAAACACAAGCTCCATTAGCAAGAACAGAAGATTAAAGAAATTGAGAGAGACCTGTGTTGTGAGAATAACAAGAAACGAAACAAAGAAGGTGATGTGCTTCTTGTAGAAGATCTTGACCACAGTGACGACATGAATGGCATAAACAGAGCCAGCTCCGGAATTCGCAAAGATCGTGATCAAGACATGTTCCTTCACATTAAACGGGCCAGGATTTAAGGTGAACTCGAATCTGGTCCCTCGGAGGAACCTGCGGCGGGTGATCCTGGCGGCCATGAGCTGTCCGAGCGGAACCACCGCGATCTGGGCGGAGATGGCGGTGATGGACAGAGGCTCTGTCCTGTACCAGAAGAACTGGTTCAGAAACGACAAGAGCACGCACGACAAGGTTCCTAGGACCCACATACGGAACGTGAGAACCGGGAGCGACGGGTCGTCGCTCACCGGCACCGTCAGCGCCACCTGCTTTATCGGCGAGTTCTCGACCTCCTCTGTTTCCGGTTCCGGCGACGACGACGACGATGGGTTGTTGTTGGTGTCTCTGTTTCTGTCGTTCTTTGAAACTGAGAACAAAACAGCAAGAAAACGAACATGGGTTTTGATTAATGTGACAAAAAGGTTCGAACTTCAATGATAGTGCAAGAAATTGTCAAGAAGGGTACAGACTTAGAGCGGTTCTGATGTCTTCTGGGGAAGCTCCCATGGTTTCTCTGTGGCTCCTCTGGTTTTAGTGTTGAGGAATCTTGTGTTGCATAGATGATAAGATACTGGGCAGATTCAGAATCTGGGGAGGAAATTGAAATTGAGCTTGAGATTTGAGGTTGAGATTGAAATTGAAAATGTTGTTTTGCTTATTTGGCAAAAATCATTTGCTAGTTCATTCCTTTTTTTCTCAATTACTATCTGGAAAGAGTGATGTGATGGTAAATAAAAACTTGGGAATCTCAATTTTTGTTTGGTTCATGTTATTTGGGTGAGAATGGTATAAAATGAGTGAGAAATAAATCATTAATATTTATGAATGATAACTGAACATTTATTGCGAGGAAGAGAATTTTGACTAATATACTAAACATTTTAATGTTTATTTTTGAATTGTGCGAGTGTCTATCCCAAACATATGAATTGTAATAAAATTTGCAATTGAAGAATCAGCCAAATTTTTAGATGGTTACAAACTTACAATTAAAATCAAATGGTCCAAATCGATGTTTGTTCTTTTCTGAAAATACAAACATCAATAATAGCTGGAAATTTTAACAAGCAAACCAAACACACATTCATAATCATAACTATAAGCAATAATGTGCATGCGACAATATAATTTCCTACCCGTCCCTACCCACATGATGCTGGTGCTAATTATTCTCTTAATTGGGCTTTTCTGGGCCGGTGGCCCAATCATTGAGAAACCCAAAAGACGGAGATTTCTCTTAATGGGCCAAACAGAGTCCAGTCTCTATCCTCTGATACGCTTGCTGATGATGTTGATCTGTTGCGAAGTTTAGTCATCGTCATCAATTAATTTCATCACGCTCGAATCGATAGAGAAAGAAGAACGCTTTGCACCGACCTTAACGGTGTGTTAGAAACATCCATGGCAATTTCGTAATTGGGGGAGAAGGCGAGCCCAAAACGGTTCGTGTCGGTTCCAATGCAACTTGTCATCTTCGACTTCTAGCCAGAGAATCCACCGAGCTCCGACACACAACACAACCTCACACACACGCAGTTACAGAGAAAACCCTAATAATTCTCTTTCTGAGCCATATCCACGGGTCTGCATAAAAACATGCCACAGGTCTGTCGAAAACCTTGTGAATTTGTTTCCATTGTGTTGACTGATCAATTGAGATTATAATTGCTGGACCCAGATCATAATTTCAATAAGTTTTGTTTTTTAGGTTCTGGGTCAGCTGGGATTTACCCTTTTTTTCTGTTCTGTTGTGCTGATTCTCAGATCCTTGTGCTGATCAGTTCAAAAAACTAGTTTTTATTTCTGGGTTTTGCCTGTTTCGTTGCTATGATCTCGCATCCTTCCCCAATTGGGGCTGTATTCAGTATTGTTTACTTGCTGGCGACGATCATGTCCTAATCAATCCCTTTTGTGATCATTTTCTGTGCTGGAAACGTATTAGTTGTCTTTTGGTAATTTTGGGATTAAGTGCGATGGAACTCTGAACTCTGAAGTATTAATATTAACATTTCCATGCTATGTCTTTTGTCTCTGGGTGTAGGTATGATGTTAAGCAATGGTTGATTGTTATTGGTAATAGTGATTTTAGTATTACACAATTTGTTGCTCAAGCTGTGGTAAGCTTCTTGTTGCTTTCTATATTTGGATTTTTTTTTTGGTTTGCACCTAGTTCGTGTTGGTAACTGATTTTGATTTTCGGTCAGCAGTTTGGAGATAGTTGGATATTTTGTATTCGATCAAATCTCAGATGGCTGATTTGGTTGGACCGAGGTTGTACAGCTGCTGTAATTGCAGAAACCATGTCGCGCTTCATGATGATATCATTTCCAAGACCTTTCAGGTGAATAACTCAATGCTGATTCTCTTGGTTATGCTCTGTTGTTCAATTACTTTGATCCTTATTATGAATTACTAGTTCTGATGAATAAATGAAACTTAAGGGTGGGTGAGAAAATTTGGTTTATTTAAGTCTAAACTTGGAACAATGGAAGCTAAGTTATCACATGACATGATCAAAATGAGCCTTGTATCGTTTTCATTTGATGCGTACATCGTAATTATTCTGATAGTTTTATATCCATTTGTTTAGGGGAGAAATGGTAGAGCATTCCTGTTTTCCCATGCAATGAATGTTATAATCGGTCCCAAGGAGGACAGGCAGCTCATGACCGGTCTCCACACAGTCGCTGATGTCTTTTGCAGCGACTGCCGCGAGGTCTTGGGATGGAAGTACGAACGAGCATATGAAGAATCACAGAAGTACAAGGAAGGGAAATTCATTCTCGAGAAGTCGAGAATAGTCAGGGAAAGCTGGTAGTAATACGCACCCTTGAAGATTTGTGGATCGTTTGCCTTGTGTTCATGTGTCTGGAAAATGCCTTCGCTGGAAATAATTCCTTATCTTTCTTTGTGAATTCTTGGCGCCTTGTCCATTTGAAATTATTCATTTTTGTTAATAAATTTGTGAATAATCTCTCCATAAAATGATGTCTGCAAATTTGTGAATACATAAAAATAGTGTTACGTGCTTAAACATGACATCCATATTTTTTGGGGAAAATTTTACATAAATACCCCAAGATTTTTAGAAGTCCCATTTACCTCTCCCGAAATATAAATACTAACTGTGAGCCCCCTTAGGTTTACTAAAGTCTCACTAAACCCAACTCCGTTA
>JAYMTP010001729.1:0-22518 GCA_036897365.1 Geranium brycei
CATGTCGAGCCATCTGGATAGACATTTGTCAATGAACATGTCATCTAACCAAAATAGCCAATTTGATCGTAACTACAGTGGTTAACACGATTATTAAATATTTATTAGAAATAAAAAAGAACGAGAATTAAGTAAGTTCAAATTATAATTTATATTAAATTACACGAGAAATATTTTTTTTATAGATTTTTGTTTTTATTTAAAATTAATGTATTTTTATGAATTATACATAAGACTCAATACGTGGAGGGGTGGGCACAGCCGCACAGGTAAAAATCCGACCCAATCACACAACTCTTACGTGCCTGCAAAATTGAGGGTTTAGAGTGAGAGAACCCATCACCCGCCCACGGATGTGAAATATTTGATAATTTTTACCCGCATGAGTTTGCGGGCAGGTCGAGTGAAGACCAACACAACTTAAAAAAGATGAAATTTTATCAAAAACATATAGAATAAGGAATAATGTATTGTAAAACATAAATATTTATTTTTCGCCACTCAAAGAGGTTGTAAGATAGGTGTGGATATGGTTTCGGAATCGGATCGGACCCGATCCTCCGGTTCCTCAAATCATACTCGGAACTATTATGCGAGGAAACAATCTGTTTCTAATCATGGTTCTCCAGTTTTATTTTCTCAATTAAAATTGATTGATTTTTTAAATTTTAATTTATGCTCGATTTATATAACGAATTTCAGCCCGATTGATAGCCATTTATTTAATTTGTAATTATAAACAATAATAACAAATATCAAATGTTAAGATGTAATCATAGTAACTCAACAAAAATATAAAGTTTGCAAACAAAATAAGACGCATGGGTAGATAAGAGGTACATACATAACATCGCAAATCTGTGTCAATTCTTAATTTTTACGAATCATAATTGAAGGTTATCTCAAATTTAAAATCAAAATTAAATCATTATTTTCAATTTTCAATTTTTCAATTACATTTCAACTCGGTACTCAACTCAGCTCGAGACCATTCTAAATTTAAAATACCCTCACCTGATATTCAGTCTCCAATATTTTCATATCTACGTTTTCTTATATTACATCGTTTTATGTCAGATAAACAACGGTAAAAAGAAAAATGAAATTTCCAACGTATGCCATATGTATATGTTAATAAAGACATCATTTTAATACTCGTACGTTAATTCTTATACGTACCATATTGCATTAATAAAGACATAATATTCCATAAAAATTGTTTAAAATTAGTGTTCAGTCACTTTATGATGAAATGGAATCAAAACCACTATATCCTTCACCTGCAATAAATATTTTCTCTTATTTTTTTCTGGGCAAGAGATTGAGACGATTCTATCTGTATCTCCCTCTTCCATGACCTGTACCTTACACTAAATACTAATTTATTTGAGTAATTTCCAGGGAGGTGGAGAATTGGGGTTTAGGTTTTGGTGTTTGGATTCCCAGAAATAGTGAATTGCATTTTTGGTGCTCTTGATTTCACAACCACAGGTTTTTTTTTTTCCTTCTGACCCAATTATCCATTAGCCTGGTTTTGGATTTGGAGGCACTCCTTGCTTCTTTCCTCTCTTCCGTTCGTTCATCTATTCTCTTACCAAAAGGGTATGTTCTTCCAATTCCTCTACTCTCTTTCTTTTTCAAATTTTTATTTGGTTTCTTTTGATGATCAGCTTTAATGTTGCTCTTGCATGTATAAAGATTTGTTCTTGTCTATGACCCACAACTTGTTTGAATCTTTACTTGATAAAGAGCAAATTTCATGTGTTAGGGATGCAATTTTGGTTTTCCTCCATTTTTGATACTTTAATAACAATCGCAAAGAACCCAACTGCCTCAAAATTTGGGGTTCTTGCTTGGACCTTCCACAGGGACTTTAAAGGTCAAACAAATCAAAATACATTGGAATTGATGTTTTTGCTTATTGTATGTGTAATGTTAACCTCCAGGCTCCAGCCTGAGGCACAGTGTCTGTAATAAAAAGAATAAGTTCCTACGTTTGATGACAAATAATTTGTATTGCGAGTCTTGCATTGCTAGCTGAATTATTAGAAACTTTGTGCTTGAAAAATAAAACTCATTTGATGCATATGCGGGGCATGTGCACCAGGCTCGTTAACCATTCTACTTCCTTGAGGCATAGGAGCTAACCCTTCTGCCTTATCTTGAACGACAAGGAAATGAAACAAATATAAAGCCTATAGATTGCATACCTTTGCTGGCATTTTTAAGCATATTCTTATTTTCTTTCCTATTCGTGCTAATATATGAATAAGAGGTTAGAGAAGAATGTAAAATGTCCTTGGGAGGCGCATCTTTGGGTTGAGTTGTGTATACGCTGATGCAAGACCTGTTTTTCCTTCCATCTGGTGAGAAATATAGTTGGCATGGCCATTGGGTTTATATCCTAATTGAAAATGGGGTATGAACTTATTGTGGAACATGATAGACAATAATTAAGTTGTTTTTGGTGTTTCAATGCATTGGTTCCGATTGTTTTCATTTTCAAGGCATGTAATGGGCAATGAGGGTTTTATATGGCCATCTTGCCACCCAGTTTTCTTGTATGGTCACACGGTAGTTTTTTTCTGAATCGGGCTAAGAGAGACTGGTCTTATTTGCATGATTGGTCAGCTAGAAATACTAGGAGGACTCTGATTTCTAACACAACAACCGTGATGCTCCAAATGATGGCAACACAGCTAAGGAGACTGGGTTAAAACCAGGAAATGGTTGGGCTTGGAGCTAACAATGTACTCGATGTTCACATATGTGGAACATGTGGAAACTGATATGCTCTTCTGACAATGTTTCTTCATATGGAGTATAGACTATAAAAGGTTTGGAGCTTGGCAAGGCAAATGCCTTTTATTCTAAATCCCAAACTATTGTGTGATTTAAGCTCAAAACAGTAACTGGTGCGTAGTAAATAAAATGTGGCATCTCTAAATAGTTAGTGTGGGGTTGTTAGTGCTCCATTAGCATTCCAACTACACTCTTCTTCTTGACTGACTTTCATTTTATTACATGTTCCAAGATTGAATCATTTTATGAGTTACTGTGGGGTTATTAGTGCTCCATTAGCATTTCAAGCAATTTCTTCTTCTTGATTGACCATATTATGCTGTTGATGGTCAATGTTGTCTTTTAACTTCTTTTTTGACTTCTCCAGTGGGCGAATAGCCTTTCTTTATACCAGCATTTGATTAATTTGTGTTTATTGAGGTAGGCAGATACTCCTAAATGGTAGGGCTTAGATACATTTGCTTCAGGTTTAAGTCATTTAAGTTCACATTTATAATCGTGTAGCAGTGTTCATATTATTTTTTCTCGCATTTTTCATTGGATTCTCCTCAAAACTTTTTAGAGTTAGTTCTAAAATAGGTTCATGGCATATCAAACTCATTACGTTTCAAATCCTGTATCTTGTTGACGTTCACATCACTTAGACTGCATGCTCATACGATTAATTTTTTATGTGATTGCCAGTTGTCAACCAATGGATAAAGCCTTGTAACTGCGTCTGCTCGAATTGTCCGAGATTAGAATTCTTCCGATGGGGAAAGCCTTGTAACCCTAATGGATCCAAAGGCCTTTATCAGGTTGTCGATAGGCTCGCTGGGGCTGAGGATTCCAGAGACGGTTCTACAGTCCACGACATCTGGAGTTCATGCATTATCTTCACCGTGCTTGTGTGAGATCCGTCTCCGGGGTTTCCCTGTTCAAACAACATCTGTCCCCTTAGTGTCCTCTCCCGAAACTGTACCCGACGCCCACAGCATCTCATCTAGCTTTTATCTTGAAGATTCTGATCTGAAAGCGTTGCTGGTACCCGGTTGCTTCTATAGCCCTCACGCTTGTCTCGAGATTGCGGTATTCACCGAGAGGAAGGGAATCCATTGCGGCGTTGGCATCAAAAGGAACCAGATCGGAACGTTTAAGTTGGAGGTGGGCCCTGAATGGGGCGAAGGGAGGCCGTTGATGCTTTTCAACGGGTGGAAGAGTATTGGAAAAAACAAGCAGGAAAGTGGAAAGCCAGGGTTTGAGCTTCATCTGAGAGTAAAGTTGGATCCCGATCCAAGATATATGTTCCAGTTCGAGGATGTGACCACGTCGAGCCCTCAGATTGTTCAGCTTCGGGGATCCATCAAGCAACCTATTTTCAGCTGCAAGTTCAGCCGTGACAGGTAATATAAATACTTGACGTCTTCTAAATTTTTTAACTGTATAAGTTCTATTAGTTGATTTGGTTATCATCAGCAATAATTTAAATAACAATACCGCCGCATAAATGGGTATTGGAACCAGCAACCTCATGTAATACTTGCGTAAAGTCACAGTAAAATTTACATTTTTTGCATAAAACCACGGTAAACTTTATTGCCATAGCATAGATCTCCGTTAGTTTTTTTATTAATTGTGAAATGACTAAAAAGCCCCTCCAAATTCTTCAAAATTTTAAAGTACACCATTTGTTCTCTTCTCTCTCTTTCTCCAATCTTTTTCTCCGACCAACTCCAGCCATAGGGGATGGCGCTGAGACTGACGCTGGCTGAGAGGCTTCTCTGCAACTCCAGTGCCCGACTCCATCAATGCCACTTGGGGGGACGTAGGAAGTAAAAACTATTGATGTATGATGCCTGATTAATTTCATAACAAGAAAGTAGACACTTGGGGATGTAGGAAGTAAAAACTGGTTCATTACAACGCCAACTTGAACTTGTTTACACTTGAAGACTGTTGGCTATATGAAAAAATGCTATGCATGAGAAGTGTTTTCTTGTTGTACTCTTGTGTGGCTCTAATTCTGTACTGTTAGTTTATCAAACTGCGTTTGATAATTTAGATGAACGGACAGGGTATCTCTGACGGACCCATTGAACGTGAATTGGTCATCAAGCTCAGCCGACATTCCCGACCTGGAGACAGAGAGAAGAGAGAGGAAGGGATGGAAGGTGAAGATACACGACCTCTCAGGCTCGGCCGTTGCGGCCGCCTTCATAACGACTCCCTTTGTCCCGTCGACAGGTTGCGGCTGGGTCGCAAAGTCGAACCCGGGAGCCTGGCTGATCGTCCGCTCCGATGCGTGCAGGACGGAGAGCTGGCAGCCGTGGGGGAAGCTGGAGGCGTGGCGGGAGCGCGGGATGAGAGACTCCATCTGCTGCCGGTTCCACCTCCTGTCGGAAGGGCAGGAGGGAGGCAAGCTCCTCATGTCGGAGATATACATCAGCGCCGAGAAGGGCGGGGAGTTTTTTATAGACACGGACAGGCCGCTGCAGCAAATGCCCGTGCCGAGCCCGAGGAGCAGCGGGGACTTCTCGGGGCTCGGTGGACCGGTGACGGGAGGGTTTGTGATGAGCTGCAGGGTGCAGGGGGAAGGGAAGAGCAGCAAGCCGTCGGTGCAGCTGGCGATGAGGCACGTGACCTGCGTGGAGGACGCTGCCATATTCATGGCGCTGGCGGCGGCGGTCGATCTCAGCATCGAGGCGTGCAGGCCGTTCAACAGGAGGATCAAGAGGCGGTCACGCCATTCTTGGTGAGAAGAGAAGGAAAAAAGAAAAACTCGAGGTGATTTAACACTTTCAGCTTGATATGTTTTTTTTTTACTCGTTAGTCATTTTGAGTTGTGATTTTCGTTGCTGTAAGTGAATTATGTGTACATGATCTCCTGATTTATGCCCAATGAATGATTCGGCTCCTTAACTCTGTGTACAGATCTATTTGATGATATTGTAATTTTCTGATCAGAACTTCAATAGATCTATTGGTACAGAGAGCTTTCCCTAGAGGTGCAAAACGTGTGTATCTGCAAAAAGAACGACGAAATTGTCTTTGATATTAACAAATATTTTTTTTTAAAAGTAATTTGTAACTTTAAAATTACAACGAAAAAATATTTTCACAAAAACTTTTTAAAATATTATTTTTATTTAAAAAAGTCATTCTTAATATTAAATGTAATATTGTCATTTACATACATTTTACGCAAAAATAATCAAAGTTCACTTTACCTTTTGTCATTAATAAAATATACAGTATCGGGTATAAAACATGTTTTTGTCAATTTTCTAAAATAATAATAATGTAATATTGTACCGATACAACTCTTTTATTTAAGTTGGAGGACATTTCTCAACTAGCAAGAGATATGGTGTAAATAATCAGTGAACAATCTATAATCAAGGTCAAAATGTTTACCATGTCGTTGGTTTGGTTCCTACGGAAACCCAATTTTAGGAAAGGTTGGTGTAAGTTTGTTGTGACCCAACAGTTAGGAGAGCCAAACAAACGAACTTCAAATGAAATACATATTATTATAGTGTCCATTACAGAATTAGACAAAATAAAAAGATGTCCTTTACGTTTAGTTGTTGACTTGTAGTGGAGTGGTGGTGTGGTGGTTGGGTTGCTTTACTTCATTTCGTTTACAACGTGAATGTTGTTTGTATAGAGACCCAATAAAGATATTGCAAATCTGTGATTCTGGGAATCAACATCAACAAGAATGGGCACTACTGGTTATGGAGGAGAGTCAAGAAAATGGGTGGTTCTGGTGGCGACGACGTGGGTACAAGCATTCACGGGGACGAACTTCGATTTCTCATCATACTCTTCGACCATGAAGACGGTGCTCGGAGTCTCCCAGGTTGAGCTGAACTACCTCTCCGTCGCGTCCGACATGGGCAAGGCCTTTGGCTGGTGTTCTGGTCTCTCACTCCTTCATTTTCCTCTCTGGCTCGTCTTGGTCGTGGCCGCTTCGTTCGGTCTCGTTGGGTATGGACTCCAGTGGCTCGTCCTTCGCCAGATAATCGTCCTGCCTTATCTAATGGTACTTCAAATCTACCCTCTTCCGATAATTGAATGTTAGATGCTGGGGTCGGACTGAACCGGTAGAATTCGGTTCGGTTTAGTTTTGGGCATACGGGTTTTTAATTTAAACTGGTTTTACGTATTTTTTCACATTTTAAGTATTTTTGACTTACTTATTTTTGGTTAATGAAGATTGTCCCCAATGGCACACTTCAACGGTTTCAAACCCAGACTTTCAAAAGAAGAAAAAATAGTTGTGGGATTGAATCTCTTTTGGTACCGAGAAATAGAGAGGATTTTTGGATAGATAGAATATGAAAATGTGTAATTACTAAAGATAAATGACTAAAATTAACCTTGTGCTGAAATTGAACGATTCTAGACTCGTTTCTGTTTTTGTCAATTTAAGTTTTATAAACTAGAACCGAACTAGTTTGTGGTCGATTTTAACTATAACTGAACTGGATTGCTTTGATTCTATCCAATTCGATTTTTCGCAGGTTAGTTCGAGTTTTTTTAGCAGTCCTTTTAAATGTTGATTATTGTATGTGAGTTTCAGGTATTTGTTCTGTGTTTGTTGGGTGGGTGCAGCATATGCTGGTTCAACACGGTGTGCTTCGTTCTATGTATTAGGAACTTCCAAGGCCACCGGGCGCTCGCATTGTCCCTCTCCACCAGCTTCAACGGGGTTAGTGCAGCTCTCTACGCTCTCGTCGCCTCCTCCATCGACCCTTCTAACGATTCCCTCTATCTCTTCCTCAATGCCCTCCTTCCTCTCTTCGCCTCTGGCCTCGCCCTCACCCCCATCCTCAGCCAATCTCCTGACTCCATCCCCGCCCGCGGTGACTCCCTCACTTTCCCGTTCCTCTACCTCCTCGCTGCTGCCACCGGCCTCTACCTCCTCTTCCTCGCTCCTCTGGCTATCTCTGCTTCGTTGGCTCGCTTCCTCCTCGTGGGCGCTCTTGTTCTCTTGGCGCTTCCCTTGTTTGTGCCAGGCATTGTATATGGGAGAAACATGGCATATTCTGATCCTTCCGATAGCTTCAGTCAGATTGACATGGATGATCTTCAGATGCACAAGGGCCTACTTGACACAGAACTGCCTATCGATACTCTAAATGAGGACGGGGATGAGGATGGAGTAACGATGCTTGGGGAGGAACATCCTGCTCGGGTGCTCCTGCGCAGTTGGGATTTCTGGCTCTACTATGCAGCATACTTCTGTGGAGGAACGATCGGGTTGGTGTATAGCAACAACATAGGCCAAATTGCGCAGTCTCTTGGTTACTACACTCAGCTCAATGCGCTCGTCACCCTCTACTCCTCCTGCTCGTTCTTTGGCCGCCTCCTCTCAGCAGCTCCAGACTTCCTGCGCGAGTATGTGCATAATTCTATCATTCTTTTACCACTTCAGTTTTTCAAGACCGATAGAATAAAGAAAAAATGGAAAAAAAACATCTTGTATACCATCACACTTTTATAAAGGGGTGTTGTGAGCTTTGCAATTTCGTTATTTTTGTATAAATACACACATTTTGCAAAAAAAATCAAAGTTCATAGCACATTTTTGTCATTAACAAAGTACACATCACTCTCTTGTAAAAGTATGATAGCATACAACAAGGTTTTTGCCATTTTTCCTATAATAAATAGGATGTTTCATATTCTAGTTTAGAGATAAGATCTATCCGTCACATATTTCATTTTAGATTATGTGTAGTCCATATATAAAATGATTTCTTAATCTGAATGGCAGCAAGATGTACCTGGGGAGGACGGGATGGCTTGCAGCAGCACTGGTACCAACCCCAATCGCCTTCTTCCTGCTTGCTGCGTCGGGGAGCGACACGTCCTTGCACATCAGCACGGGCTTGATTGGCCTGAGCTCGGGTTTTGTGTTTGCAGCAGCTGTCTCGGTCACTTCAGAGCTGTTCGGGCCAGAGAGCGCTGGAGTGAACCATAACATCCTCATCACCAACATTCCCATCGGGTCGCTCCTGTACGGCCTGCTCGCGGCTCTAGTCTACGACTCCAATGCTGATGATGCTGGCGAGGTTATAGCAGGGGAAGCGAGCGTGTGCGTGGGGAGGAAATGCTATCAGCGGACATTCATGTGGTGGGGATGCATTTCCTTGGCGGGACTAATTTGTAGCTGCTTGCTGTTCCGGCGAACCAAGCCTGCTTACCAAAGGTTTGAAAGAAACCGATGCAATTCCATTAGCTCATAAGCTTTGTGATGCATATTTTTGTACCATTTTTTGATTGAGAGTCGGAACACTTAATTCATATGTGAATATCACAACTACATTGGTTGATTGAATCATACTAAGCTCAAAGATTGCGTATTGATAGTTAACACCTTATATTCAGTCTTTCTCGTTCATAGAAACTATATGCATATTTGCAGTGCATTTCAGGTAAAATAATACACTACAATGTCTTGAAACAGTAATAGAAACACACTATGAAATTACAAGTATGGATATATTATTCACAAGTCCTGAATTGCAAAATCAAGCCAACCTATCTATCATCCATTAGCAATAAGCATAGTTTAGAAACATGTGACATTGAGACCTTACTCTCATTTTCAGTTAAGACAAACAGACAACAATATGAACAAACATGACAAGGAACACAAGATCAGACCAGGAATCAAATGAATGTGGCTAAGGAAACAGAAAATGAAATGAAAATATGATCAGATCCTCCTCACCATATATGAAATGTGGGCTAGGGCTTGGAAACCTGAAAGCCATGGGAAAGACAATTGAGAAGCCTTGGAGGTTCTGATTTTGGCTGCAGCTCTGGGTTTGGGGATTATATAGGACTTCAGGTTCCAAGAGATTTGCTGGGAAAAAAAACGATTTCGATGGTCCCATCTTGGATCTGAGAACTGGGTTGTGAAGAAGACCCAAATTGGTGGTAAGAGTTGGTGGCTGATTCAAATTTAAGGTGAGGAAGATGAAAAAATTGATAGGAATTCCAGTCTAGGTCTCATGTAGGAAGTAGGGGTGGGTATGGTTCTAGAACCGGACCAGACCGGCAGGAACCAGACAGGACCCTCTGGTTCTCAATTTACGAGAATCACAATCAAAACCAATATGTGAGGGACCGATTTGGTTATTAACTTGGTTCTACTCTATTGAAACCGGTTTGTTCTCAACCTTTACTTTAGTTGATTTATGGGTTGGATTAGACGATTTTGATCTTGATTTATGTGTAAAAACTTTAATTTTGTAATTATACAAAAATCGAACGTTAAGATTTAATTATTATAACTCAATCGAAATATAAAGTTTACAAAAAAAGAAGATAAATAACATTGCCTCGACCTTCATTCTTCAGTTCACGACTCATATGTCAACTCAAATCAGTATGGTTCTTATCAGTTAACAGTTAACTGACGGTTTTTAATTTTGAGAACCAGAATCAAAATTGAATAATTCTCTTAAATTTAGAACCAAAACCAAATCATTAATCACAATTCCCTATTCTTCGATTCCAGTCCATGTTTTATACTTGATTTCAGGTCCAAAATATCCACCCCTAATAAAAAAAAGTACATATATAAAGAGAATTTACATATACACATCTACATTACACTTAAGTTTAAATAGACAATCTTTTAATGCAGTATCCTAAAAATAGCTATAGACGCTGATTGGACGGAAATGATTTAATAAAAAGTTCAGAAATTAGGAAATCTTTAACAAAGCTCTTATTCAAATTGAGAGTAGGGAAGAAGAAAAGGCCTATTTTGGTTTGGAGAGGTGAGCTTCGCGCATGGTGGAGAACTTGATGATCAACTTGTCTCGCGACGGCCAACTTTTTTTGATGATTTCTACGTCGGAGAAGTCTCGAATCCAAGTCACCAGCGACGGTAACATCTCGTCGTCTATGAACTTAACACCAGCAACCTCCTCCAAGACACTTACCAGATTAGCCAACCAGCCGAGTGCAAGATCAGTCATTCCTATTTCGTCTCCTCCAAAGAACTTCTTTCCTTTGATCTCTTTCTCTAAAAACCTCAAGTTCTCCAAAACCGCGGGAATCGCCTCCTCTTGCTCCTTCCCTTGCTTCGTGAAGGCACTCCATATCGATGGCAGCACCTATACACAACATACATGTATTCGTAAGTACATTTTGTACTGCAAAACTCTGTATTGCCCGAATTTTGTAAGGAGTATCCTTCAAGAACGTTTATTGCAAAAATTTGTTCGTCAACTATCTTTTTAATATATTGTTAATGACACCGTTTGACTTCATATAAGGATGTCTGTGTGTGAGATATCAGACCTGGACAAATTTAGAGTTAAGAGTAAAACCGGCCGTTCAAGTTAAAATTTTAATTTCAAGAACATTTTAGGGCAAATGCTCATATTTTGCAACAAAAAAGGTTGTCCATTGTCACTTTTGCAATTTACCTTAAATTAAATACTGAAGTCGACTTTTATTTTATTTTCTTAATTATTTTTAAATTTGGACAGTCATTTTGAAAAATGGTCTAGTGATTGAATGAGGGTTGTTCATGGTTCGGTTTTGAACTAAACTGATTATTTTGGTTTTAAGAAAATAAAAACAGAAACCGAATCGAAGAAATTCGGTTCAGTTCGATTTTTATCGATTCTCATTTTATAAACAGAACCGACGAGTTTCAGTTCTGTTCGGTTTTGAACCGAATCAAATCAATTCTTTTCGGTTCAATTCGATCATTTTCGGCTCGATTCAGGTTGGTTCGATTATTTTCTAACACCCCTAAATTGAATAAGTGGTGTTTTTTTGTCCATTTTGAACAATTTTACTAGACTGACCAAAAAACAGATAATTAAACAATTGATAGATAATTTTTGCAATAAACATAGGATATAGATTCGCAATTATGTTACTAATTGATTGATACCTTATCATCCCCAAACTTGGCCCAGAACCTTGCCTTTGACTTCATATAAGGATCTTGAGGCCATAGACTCGGACCTTGCTTCCATGTCTCTTCAATGTACTCAAGAATGATGAGTGACTCTACAATCGGCTTTCCATTGTGAAGAAGAACCGGAACCTTCTTGTATATGGGATTGTACTGCAGAAGCGATTCGCTCTTGTTGGTGATGTCTTCGAAGACCGTTTCGTATGGCACTCCCTTGATATCGAGCGCCCACACGATCCTTAGGGCAAATGGGCTCGACCATGTCCTGAAGAGCTTCAGTTCTTGCTCCATGACTTGTGGTTGAGGTTGTGAGAAGGGTCTGGTGTGTCCTCACAAGGTCGCTGCTGCAGTTGCTTATGTGCATGGTGATGTGAGAGTACCTTAATCATTGTGATTATGCGTCAGCCATGATGTAACATGCAGGCCTTGTACAATTTAAGACATAGACTGTTTTGTCCTGATGAGGTTGTTGTGGGTTGGATTGGACTGACTAGGGCGGCTAGAAGTTGAAGGTCAACGTACGCAAGTACTGCGTTTTTCTTTTCTAGTTGGTGTGAAGATTATGTTGGGTTTTTTAATCAGTGGTAGTGGTAGTGGTACCTGCAGGTGTATGGATGACAATAAGGCGAGTTTATGATCTCGTTCATGTCTCATTGGATCGGAGATGTCGGGTCGTGTTTGGGACACGTATTTTGATTCTGGCCCTTATCCTGTCAGATCGGGATACTGAGTTTCAGTCAGATTTGAGAATTTTTGTCATATTCATTACATGAAGTATCTACCACTCCATTCACGAACTCTAATTGATTATGCAACATTAAATAAAGATGATATAGTCTAGTAGAATTTGCACGACGTCTGCTTGACCAACTGGCCAAAAATTTAAATATAGGCCCTAGTGACCGAAGTTCGAGCCAATGAAAAGGTCTTACCTTGAATGGATATGATGAGCCCTATTTTTTATATCATTATTTTGATTAATTTTTTTTAATATATGAAGGACAAGACAAGGCGGGGATACCTCATCCCGCCCTTGGCTGGATACAGAGAATTCCCGCCCCGATCAGATCAGGGACATCGGGTCACTGTTCGGAAGGGTATTTTGCTACCTCTACTAAGGTGTAATGGAATATGAAAAAGTCTGACTAGATATTTTATCCTTAAATTTTTTACAAATTGAAAAAATGAACATGTATGTAATTGTAAGGCATTAATATATATTACCCAACAGTATGCTGAAAATTTGCATTCTAAACCACGTTTTAGCAATTGTAGCATATAATGCCATTTCAGTAGTTATGTACAATGAGATTAACTTCCCAACCAAACTATCAATTATGTCATTTTCCTCCATTTACTACAGATATCTGAATGTATTCACAGAACAAATATATTTACAGAGCTATTTAGTGAGTAACAATATGCGTCTACTACATCACAATGGCATTGCCAAAGATTCTTAGAAGGAGCAGCATTTTACCGATTTCAGAGCTATTTAGAGCGAGGCACGAGGTTTTGTAGTAGATGAAATGACGGAGAGGACTCTAACAAGTGATGACATGGAATCGGTAGCAACCTTAAGCACTTCTTCTGAACAACCCGGTCTTGTTATCTGCTTTACCTGAAGAGAGGGCATAACGCGCCAACAGAAGGGTCACAACCCAAAGGAGAGTCAAAATTTAAAGACGGATCAAACTTTCTTGCTTTTTTCTGTATGCATAAAAAAACGAGAGGTGCAATGAATCGGAAGATGTTGGATTCATCACAATTCATCTGATTTATGGAAAGGGCGTATAGAGCTCTTGGATTTACAAGTGTGTGATTCTTGTACTCGATGGCATGCATAGGCTATTTATTTGAAGAGAAGATGTCAAACCTAGGTTCTATATATGGCTCATGACTTGCAAGAAATGGAATGCACATTCCCGACAACCTAGTGATATTTCAATTCTGATAAATCCCACATTAGAAATTGGTTTTGAACTAATTTGACTTGTATAGCTTAGAAACAGTCATTGTGTAGTAAGTCATGGGTGATGAGAATTGACTCGATTGATCATTTCTAGGTTTCTTGATATTATCTATTCAACCTTGGACTGAAGGAGTTGTTAATCATGGCCATAAGTCAATAACTATGTTCTAGTTTGCTATTTTTTTCCAGATGACCAAATCCAGACAAGATAGGTGATGCAAAGGAATCAAGTTCAGGACAATCTAATAGCCCTACCATGTCAATATAAGCCTCCAGCTCCTTGATCTTTTCAATGCCTTCTGGGTATTCATTATACTTATTGGGGATCTTGTCAACTTCCGGTTCTCTGAACTGAACTTCAGCCATCTTAGATCTTATATCATCTTGTGGCATTTTTCTGTCATCAAGATAAAGAATAATAGAAATGTTGTCAACTAGTGAGCCGGGAAATATAGCAACACCGTGTTTCAAAACCAAGTATTATAGACACGAGACTCAAAAATTACTAAACAAGTTGGGTAATCTATAAGTAGAATTGGTGGAATGGGAAGTCCAACACCCGAAGGTTCTAGAACTTCCCAAGGCGGAAGTTTTTTAGCTCGCGGTGAAGCCACGAATGCTACAATACGGAAAGAAAAAATCAGGTCAAACTCAAGGGAAGGTTGAAAAGTACAGATAATAGTTCTAACACCTCACTCGCAATTCGTTCCTCCAACGCTTGCTCTCTTGCCACTAATCGATTATGTGCATGTGATAAATATGCTTGAACTAATCAACTGATCTTGCAGAGGATTGGAACCATAAACCAGCTTAAGAAATGTTACCGAGTTTATTTCACTCTCTTTATTCAGGCCAACTGCAACTCCTGACATATATCAATTACAACATAACTACAAAATAATTAAATCCATTACATATTCTCAAGCTTCTGGCCTTACTAAAAAGGCCTCCAAGGCAGCTAGCACAACTTAAGCCTAAATTTGATCCTTGTTAACCCAATTTCTAGCAAAAGCTAATAATGCCACCAACTTCTTTTTTTTCATTTTCACACGTTATGGAGATCATGAAACCAGAATCATGGCTCAGCTTCCTCAGAGAAAAAAAAACATGATTCTTAACTCACCTCCTTGGCCTAATAACCTCCCTAAATTATGCAATCAGAAACAAAAGTACTCTCTTGATATCATCTACTAATTTGTTGCAGTATTATTATTCTTGCCATCAAATTGTAAGAGAAGATACAAATGCTGTGTTAGATAGGTAAGTGCAATACAGGTGGGTCCTTTACTGGTACTCAGGCTGTCAGGCATAGAGAATCTTATTGCAAGAAAATAAAATAAAAATGGGTACAGAGCTCTAAAGAGAGTGAACTCTGTATCAGAGTACTTACCTGTAAATCTGAAGCTGAAGCAAGAAATGGGTTTTCAACTCCAAATCCAAAGAAGAAGCTTTTCAACTTGTGAATTGACTGACGAATCAGTCACAAATATGCAGATACAGAGATAGAAATAGCAGAAGACAGGTATGGATCTGTGTGGGACTGAGAGTGAAGAGAGATCTGTTGACTTCTTTTATACCTGGGAATGTTGGTATTATCCTCCCTCTCCACTCCTCCTATCCCATACAATAATATGTAGTATGTACATATTGTTGGGTTGTGAAATGACCATGTTGTCCTTTGCATCACCCCACACAGTCACGCATTGATTAGAAATTATAAGAGATTCGAATTTGTATTTTTTTATTTATTAAATTAATATACATATACAGTCAAAATGTAAATTATTTTTTCAAAACAAATAAATGTTATGTTTATACATTTAGCTTAAGTATTTTACATAATTATATTTAACTTCGTACAAACTAAACGCTGAATACAAACTCTCACCAACTAATGAACAAAATTGCTCCTCTAAATACCTCGCTGAAGTTCGAACCCTAGGCCCGAACTACTGGGCTAATTCAGGTTGGTTGTAATAGATTAGAATTAAGTGTAAGAAAGTGTATCACTTTCAAATTTTAGAGTAGAAAGGTGATAACTATCGGGATGGCAACGGGTTGGGTTTGGGCGCGGGTTTGACCAAACCCACACCCGTATCCGAAGGATTTGAACAGGTATCCGACATGGAAAAAACCCGCTCAAAGTGAGCAGGTACCTGCCCGCTCAAGACCTGTTGGGTACTTGACCCGAAACTTGACCCGGAAACTATCCAAAATGTAATTTTTTTAAAATGTCCAGAATTTATAATAAATAATAATATATGAATTTTTTATATATATTTTATATAATGTATAATATATAATTATATACATAATTGTTTTAATTGAAAATTGTTTTAATGTTTTTTTATAAAAATGGTACGGATACGGGTTGGAAATGGGACGGATATAGGGAAACCTGTACCCGACCCGCACCCGGTCAAAAACTTGGGAAAAAACTCGAACCCGACCCATAAGAGGAAATTGACGGAGACTGCCAGATATTGCTTGAGGAAATTGATGAACACAACTATGTTTCAACTACTGTATCCATACTTTTGGCTTTACATTGGCATGTAAATTTAGCCTTAAACAACTACTTTTACCATGTAATTATGCTTAAACAACTTTTTTGGCATTTTCACATCATCTTTTTGGCCTTCAAGTTATTTAACTATGCTTAAACTACTAACATCGAGTCTTATAGTCTAAATTTGAATCAAGCTCATTGATATATTCGAGTCACAATAGTTATTAAAAATATCAAGATCTGTATTACTAGAAAGATTGAAATTAGTTATTGTTGTAAATAAAGAACTTGAGAGTAGAATCAAATAAGAGTTAAGAGTGAACAAAACAACAAAATAATAGTAATGCCTGGAACTGAAATTGACAAACCGAAGAATTTAATCAGGTCTCGGTTTTTAAAATCAAGAGCCACAGGAGATTAGTTCGGTTTCAGTTCGATTTATATAAAATCACGGTTAATCAATTAATGTAAAATTGAGTAGTACATGTTTTGAAAATTAGAATGATATTTAGGACATTTTTGTGTTTTGAATTTAAATTTTAAATTTTTTTAATTTGAACCGATCAGACCGGGTTAGACCAATAAATTTGATTTGAACCAATTCTCTTTAATTCTAGGAAAAGATTAATATGCCCTTAACCTTTAACCTAAATTAATTATTCAAATGATGGGCAAAATCGTCATTTCACATTTCTTTTATTCTAACTTTGATAATTTGTTTCATTTAGAAACCTAGAGAGTTAAAAAAAATATTTAAATGTACTGTGAGATAATCATGCTTCTCCAAGTAAACTATGTAATATTATCCCTTATATATACATATTAGTGACATTAGTTTTTGTCATATTCATTTAATAATGATTTTATCATTGAAATTAATTTTGTAATTAAAAGTATTCCAAAACGGTGGATCCGACCCGACCCGAGTTTGTAACCACTTTCAATTGCATCTATTAAACAAACCCATCTCTCTCTATTTCAACATATCATCTTTCTTATCAACAAAGAAAGGAGAGTGAATACTATTGAGGTACGAGACACAGTACGACTTTAGATTCTTTTTCAATTGTTTATTTGGTGCTGATTTTGAACCGAATTATTATTTTACAATTGATGTGTGTTTTATTTTTGATCAGCAATTGATGTGTTAATTTGCTGTAAGAAACTGATGTATGTGTCACAGGAGAGCTTTGGTGAAGATGTATGTTACTTGAAGATTTGATGATGGAGCATGAGAGTGTAAACACTTCAAGAATCATTTGCATCACGGATAAAGTGACAATCCACCTCAATATGCTTGGCGGGTTCATGATAGGCATGATTAATATGCATGACACTGGTATTATCAACATGAAGTGGAGTGGTGCCAGGATTCAATACTCTTGTTGATGGCTCGAGTGAGCTGCGTGGACGATTTTGCAGAGATCAGAACTCGATTGACTGGTTAGTGTGGATTCTGATATGGAGTTGTGATCTAGTTTGACAAAGACAAAAATGGGAGTGGGATGCGAGGAAGAAGCTGAGGCTCTGCAAGGTCCAGTATGCTTTTCTCGAAGAGAGCTTCAGAGAAAATAAAGCCCTCGTTCTGGGTTAAATGCTTTTCAAAGCAAAAAAGACAAAAAAACAAGAATTTTCTCGATTTTGAATAAGAGAGAGAGAGAGAGAGAGAGAGATTGGCCGGAGATGGAGGTCGCGGCGGTGAGAGAGAAGAAGAGATGGAGAGGGGTGAGAGAGAATGGTCAAATGACATGTTCTGAAAATTAGAATGATTTTTAAGAGTATTTTAATCTTTTTCAATCAAATTAGAATGATATTTGTGTATATTCATTTTCTGATTTTAAGTCATAGGGACTTTTGTTGTTAACAAAGGAATTGTTCTGGAATTAGTTGAATTGAATGTGAACAAGCGTGTTCCAAAAGTTGATTCTGATGAAAATTTCCATACTGTTCCATGATCATGGCCATAATGGTGTTTTTCCTTATCACAAAGGATAAGTGCTGAATTAATTACACGTTTCAGCTGTTTAACTTTTATGCTTGTTTCCGTCATCGTCGTCTTCATACTTCATATTATTTTAGCATACTTTTGTTTTCACCTTGAAGTTTGTTCGAGCCTTTGATTATTTGGTTTCACTCTACATGCATCCTTGGAGATATTCTGATTCCTGTAACACATTTTCAGCTGAGGCAAGAAGTTTGGTCGCTGAGTTTCTTCTCAGAAATGGCTATGAAATGCCTGTGGACATACTGGCCAGATGGTATGCTCAAATGTATCTGTATATGTCATATTCAGCTTTGTGCCATTTGATAATTTGGACAAATTGGATGTTGCTACCTTGTGGGTGAATCCGTGAATGCATTTTACTGTTGTAATGATTTTGCCTATTTAAATTCAATGGAAAAAGTTGGTTTAACCAAATGTTCAGGAAAGTATTCCCACAGAAGTTATTTACTGTTGTTGCTATGCTCTTAAGAATCTATATATGATGTTGTGGTCTAAAACAATGGAAATTCGTGAAGCTTTATCTATGAGATCCTAAAATTTCAACACAATTCGGAGTTTGTACATTATAAACCACGATGGCAAAAAGTTGTTGTCATCCAAAGGAGACGACAACTCAGGTACGATCCATTTTTAACCAAGCTCTTATGATTGGCTGTCTGTAACAGCCTACCTAGGTCTTGAAGTTGGTTCTTTCTGCTTCTTAAGGAACATATTTAAGATGAACTATTTTACAGTTAGAATGTGTTTTGTCAAGTAAATAAATGTGATGGTCATTGAGAAGTTACTGTTTTGTGATCACTCTTAAGAGGTTTTTTTCCTGGTGGGTTTCCAAGTTGCAGGCTACAAGTGGTGAATTAAAAGAATCAGAACCAAACAAGTTATTGGAGAATAAGATGGTAAATGGTCTGGCTTTCTCCTATGAGGAAACCATTCAGGTAAGTCCTCTCTGTCAAAGGCGCTAAACATATTCTTTCTCACGTTTCTTTGGATGCTAAGAAGGGCAACTGAGAATTTCTTAGTTATTACATTGGTATCAGAGGTTCAATTTTGTCGCTATAATGACAGGAAGTGAAGATTTGTCTAAGAGAAATGAAGCTTCAATAGCTGATCTTTCTAGCCGATTTGAAAACATGAACAATCAAGTTTTGATTTTGCAAAAAGAAGCACAAGAAAGCAGGGACAGGCGGCTCCAATTACAAAGAGGAATGTATTAGAGCGGCAAGCAAACCAACACAGAACCCTCAGCCACAAAATGGGTCCTGTAGTCAAGTCCTAAACATGGCTCATGACAAGTCAGTAGCTCAATCTCCCATCACCACCCAGAAGAGAAGCTAGCAGATCTGAAAGGCACACTCAACCAGCAGAGGAGGACCTTTATGATGAGCCTAGGTAGTAAAACAATGAGCAGAGACAGGAGAGGTAATCAATTCGATTTCAAGCCACCAAATTTACAATTTCCAGTTTTTGAATATGTGATGCCCCTGAAGAAAGCAAGCTCAAGGTTGGTATATTTGGTACAAAATCAAAAGAAGAAATGTGACTTGGAACAGAATCAATTGCACCAAAAACACCACTGTTATAGAGTTTGAAGATATGTTTGAACAACTAAGGGGGCCCTAGTTCTCCGCAGATACCCTAATATGGATGAAGCCTACTTTGTATCACGCTTCGTAGGAGGGCTGAAGCCTCACTTAAGGCATGAAATCGATATGCTAGACCCTCAAGAATTGGAACAGGCCATGAGGCTTGCCAGGATTGAAGAAAAGAAACATGCTAGCTCTCAATCCTACCCCAAACAATACCCACAAGCCCCTGGAGTTAATAGAACTAGGCCTACACTGACTCTTCCTTACTTTCCTCAGAAGAAACAATTCACCCTACAGTAAAGAGGGAACCCTACACCTTTGTGGAAAAGAAAAGGGTTGTGCTTCAGATGTCCAGCTAAGTATACTCCCATACAAAGAACAGTTATTCATGATCACTCAAGGGGAACTTGATGAGCAGAATTCAGAGGAAGAAGAAACATTTGAAGCCCCATTCCAAGAGTACTAAAGCTAAAGAATGTCACTAATTCAGCGCCTTCTTTTGTCTCGAGGGCGCCTTCATATAGCGGTTCGACTCCAACAAAACTTGGGAGCTTTGTAAATCGATCGGATTTTCATCAATGGGCAGTGAAGATGGTATGATTCAGACTATTCATCGGATTTTCATCAATGGGCAGTGAAAATGATATGATTCAGACTATTCATTGGATTCAAAAGGAAAATTCAACAAATTTTCAAGCAGCCTTTAGATTTTCTTTTTTTCTCTCGGCTTTTGTTGTATTTTATTTTCTTCTTGGACCCACTTAGTCTATATGGTATAATTATTTTAAAAGTTTATATATTTGTGTTAACAGAAATTATTCATGCCAAAGCCATATCAAGTAGTGACTAAATTGAGTAATGAATGCCCCACAAGCATATAACTACATATTTGAGTTCAATCCCTGATAAAACTGCCCTTGCAAGAAGATGGGTCACTTTATTCACTGACCTACAACTATTTGAATATATTTGAACGCAAGAAACTCTCGAGTCAATTATCCATCGGATTGCCTCCCTAACTCTCAAAACTTCTACAACATTTGAGTCAAAACTACCTGTGAAACCTCGACTCTTTGCTGCCACCGGACGTCCTTTCTCGTTCTGAACTATATATTCAAGACTGTAACTTCTGTCTCCGACATTAATATCCCCGTCAACATTTATCTTTAACCACTCACTCAGAGGTGGGGACAATTCTATTAGACACAAAAATTAGAATCTTTCTACAAAAGAGTCATTGGATAGGAGAGACCCTACATTGATATATGAAGACCAAATTTGTGTGGATCTATGACAATAAGAAAAAGATGGACGTGTCTCCACCATCAAAGCACATAAAAGTCATACTTGGTCGATATTTATTTCTCGGCTTGACATGATCGTTCAAACTCACATGCAATTGGCTAAGACTCGCCAAAGAAGGTGACCATCAAGTGTGCCATCGTTTCTGGGATGTGAGTAAAGAAAGGTGACTCTCCCGACATTCATAGTTAATCATTAGTCGACAACCCCTAAGTTGCGAAAATACTCCATATGTAGCTTGGGTTCGATCCCAACAAAGCAGTCAGGATCATATTTTTTTCGAAAAATATCTTGCTTTAAAACATCCTTACTACCAAAGATCTCGTTTCTCAAGTATTTTTTATCCATGTTTCCTCAAAAAGGCCAAATTAAACTGTCTGATGTCCTTAAATCCTAGTCCTCCCGACTTTATGTGTTTACACATAAGGTTCCACCTCTTCCAAATTATCCCTTGCCTTGAACATAAACCCACCCATCTAAATCTTGCAAGCATATGTTCTATTGTTGGGGATAATGCTTGGCAAATGAAACTTTTTGGTGTACTCTTTTTTGGTGGTTAGTTGACAACAAATTGATGAAATTATTCCATCATTAACCTTTTATTATCTCATTTACTCACTCTTAATGTCATATTTCTCATTTGACTTTTTAAAAAGGCTTGAGAGTTTTAAAGAAAATATTATGATTTCAAAAGTATTTTTCATATGAAAATCCTCTTAAATATTGATTTTGCCGTTCGTTCATGAGTATTGAATAGTGCAAGCTCCAGACTCTGGTGTGCGAGTGGGCGTGCATCAGGGGGACTACAGTATTAACCTCGGAAACGGTCGAAACACGATCACCACCTTGGTCTAACCAGAAAAATCGCTTTCAAGGCAGTGACCTCCATACCACGGCACGGTAATTTTATATCAGAAAGTATTTTTCTGAACCTATTATTATTATACTAAAATTATAGTTCTTACAATTTAAAAGCGATTTGGGCTATATTATTAATATATTATCATTAGTCCTCTACTTCTATGGCATTATTTCTTTTGCTCTATAGATGAGGATATAGAGCTCTCTCTATATATAGAGCCCTCTCTATATATAGAGCTTTAGACTCCATCTTATGTCCTTCTATGTACGTAATGGCATATAACACATGGTTATAATTAGATTAAAGGAAAATGACAAATCGATATACTCAAAAGATATCGTTTCTAACTTTGATACACCTAAGTTTAAACTTGCCATTTCCGCTCACCGAATTTGCCATTTTTTTGTCCCATCACTAACGGCATTAGATTTTAGATGGAAAAATTTTACTTTGTGTGAAAAGTCAAAATTGCCCTCAATTATTCATCAAATTTTCAAATTGATGTCATTATTCATGAAATTATAATACTTATTTAATAATAAATAATT